>BGPT01003333.1:25032-38048 GCA_003297045.1 Symbiodinium sp. clade C Y103 | reverse complement strand
CTCCCTCGTCCAAGCCATTCTGGCCCTCTACCACCAAGGCAAATGTTTTGTCTCTGATCAGCGCTCCACTTCCTCGCTCTTTCACCTCCAAAGAGGCAAACAGACATAACCACCCCACCAGGAGTTGGTTCCGGAAAGGGATCCGAGGATGGAAACATGGNCCACTTCCTCGCTCTTTCACCTCCAAAGAGGCAAACAGACATAACCACCCCACCAGGAGTTGGTTCCGGAAAGGGATCCGAGGATGGAAACATGGAAGACGGCGGAGAGACCTCCGAAGAATGGTGGCAGATGGAACTTCAAAGTTTCCAAAGTACGGCGAAGTTTCTACAGGTTGTCCAAACACGTACAAAAAAGGAATTTACGTATGCGTAAAATGTTGTGTGCAAACCAATTCTCCAATCTGGCTCCGGAAATTGTGTCGAAACACCTGCAGTGTGTAGCGCTGCGCATGGGTCGCAGCGCTCAGGCAAGACGCCGTTGGATCGTGCAAGACAGAAGGGCCACGCCGAAGTGGCGAGGCTCCTGGAGGGCGCCGAATCTTGGCTGCAGGAGCATTGTGCAAAACTGAGCGATTTGAGGCTTGATTTTCGAGAACAGGGCTCCAGACCAAAGATGGAAGTCACGAATCGAAGCACTGTCCAGTGGTGTATGTATAGTTGGAAACATTCTGCAAGTTGCACGGTTGAATTTTTGGCTGTGGACTATGACAGGATCGGTGATTCTTGTTCCAAAAAAGAGTTAAAAATTCCTGCGTGAGCCAGTGCAAGAATTTGATTTTGCAGCCCAAATTCATGTGATGACATGAGTGACATGTTCAAGCTAGGGGGTTCCAGCAAAGGTTTATTGTTCAATATTTTCATCCTGCGGCAAAANTTGCAGCCCAAATTCATGTGATGACATGAGTGACATGTTCAAGCTAGGGGGTTCCAGCAAAGGTTTATTGTTCAATATTTTCATCCTGCGGCAAAAAAACGGTGCTGACGTGAGTGACATGTCGCATGCGAAGCACTGCAAGGTATATGAGGCTGCTGCCAAGGCGAGGCCGTATTGTTTTTAGGGTCTGGAGCGGTCCAGATCATGCTTCAGAGAGAAAGAGAGAGAGAAAGAGAGAGAGAGGAAACCTGTTTTGTTTGTCAATGCATTTGCTTATTTGCTGCTAGCAAGCGTGCATTTGTGGGATTGGAGTTTTGAACATGTTTGCAACTTTCCAAAGTCAGCTTGGAGCACAAGCCGTGGCTACCCCACACAAGACGAGCCAATCCATCCAAAGCAAACCAGAGAAAATCCAAACAAAAGCGAAACTTGACACACGCGTCCAAGATTCCAAGACCGCACCTTGCGTCGGTTCCCTCCGATACCCTGTGGTTTGGAAGAAGGCTTAACTTTTCCCGAACGTATGGGTCCGAGATGGAGGACTCACCCACAGCCTGTCTCGTTGTTGAAGGCTCTTGTTTTAAGATGTTTAAAGTTTTAGGTGTTTTTTCGATGGGCAAGGCCATCATTAACTGAAGCAAACCAAAACACCATCTTCTGGAAGCGGCATCAACTCGACCAATGTTTTTTCACGTTTTTAGATCGCCATTGTTTCATGGTTGAACTGATTGGTGCTTGGGTGTTCCATTCCAACTCACCCCTTGTTGCTCCAAAGTTGCCAAGCTGGTGGACGCGTAGCGAGCTCTTCTTTCCGAACGCTGCCCCCTTCAGCGCAATGATGTCGCACTTCCACCTCTGCAAGTTCATAACCGGTGCATACCTGTGCAAGTTCTTTGTTCAATTCACAGATTCCGCGGTACACCGCGATGGGAAGGAAAGACCTAGGTAAAATCGTTCAAATGCCAGCCCCATGACGACGGATCAGAAGTTCTTTGCCTTCTGTTTGCAGCTGAATCTTGGGGTTTTATTTGTTTGTTTATGTTTGTTTTGGTTTGGTATCGCAGCTGCTGGATCTATAATTGCTTCCCCCAGATGGTCTGGAAATCTCCATGCGGTGTCTTTTTCGTGTCTGTCAGCAGGTCTGGAAATCTCCATGCGGTGTCTTTTTCGTGTCTGTCAGCATTTCGGTATTGAAATGCTATTGACCGCTCAGTTGTTCTCAAGTTGACCTTGCTGTCATGTTCCATTGTTGCGGGGTGCAACATTTGGTTAAAAGTGCTGCCCTTGTTGGCGGACCCAAGGGATTCTGATGTTTCTGCGTTTGGCGCTCGCTACTGTAGTGCGAAGTCTGCGAAAGAAAGAGTTGGTCATATTGAAGGTGGTGAAGAAACACATGTAACTGGTGGCGTTCTGTGTTGAGCCCCTTCTGGCTGTCTGTGTGCCGAATGATTTGATTACCCTCTTGGGGTGCCTGTGTCCTTCTCAGCATGAAACACCTTCAGTTCGATGAGGCTCCTGATGGTCTGGAGTCGCATTTGTGATTTCCTCTGCGTTAGATCGGTGCATTACATGCTTTATCTATTTGACATCACATTATAATTACTGTGAGCAGAAGCCTTGAAAAGAGACATATTCGATTGAGATCCAGCGCCTTGCAGAAGTGTGTGGACAGGCCGCAAAGCCCAACGGAGGATACCAAGTTTGAAGCCAAGTCGGAGATGGGGCCTGGGCACTTTCTCCCTTTTCCTTTGGTTTTTGGTTGGATTTTGCATATCTTTGATCAAGCTGCACGGTTGGATTTAGCCGCGTATAATTTTTGGACAGCTCACCTTCCAAAAGTGGTCTGAGCCTGAGGTGTTTTGGCCTTTTGACTTGGAAATGTGGTTCGCACCATAGCCGCGTGCAATTTAATTATCTTTCATCCGACCAGAGAGCTCCGCGCCCGCTGCTTCAGCGGGCCTACCTTTCGACCCTCCGGAGCCACAAAACATTGGAGAAAAGCTTTTCTTCTTCCTTTCTCTTCTCTGACGCTTTCGCTTCTGACTCTTTCTCTTTTCTGCCTCACCCCTGTTGCTGCATCTGTCCATAAAATCGGAAGTTTGAAATTAAGCTTCCTTCGACAGATGTCTATTTCTATTTTTGATTATTTGGTAATCTGTGTTTCATTTTTGTTGAGTTTTTATATGTTTTTTTTCTAAGATAGAAATAAGACAATACAAAAAAATATAGTTAAAACTTGAAACAAAAAGTAAAATAGAAAATTCAAAAAAACAGAAAAACTAGTAAAGTACATAAATAAATACATATAGATTCGTACCTTCTGTTTTTAAAATTGCCTTCAGATTGATGGGATCAATTTTTCTATGGCGACGATCCAAATGCTCAAAAGTGGCGCCTGCTGCGGGCCTTTATTTTGGCTCATAATAGGATGTGTTTGTTGTGCGCAGCCGCAAATGCATCTGGTTGAAAAAAAACTGTAATGAATAAATTCAGAATCAAAGATGAGAAAAATAACACAAAATCTGGGCCGTGTGTCGAAATCAGCTGCCCATTTTTTTCAGCCAAAAATCATCTCCACATTTGATTGGATGCATTTTGCATACTGCATGCACCTTATTTCTGGGGGCAGACCTTTGATACAACCCCCGGCCCTTATTTACGAAAGTAAAACATCTTAGCGGGGCCCAGCATTTGGTTCAAAGTGCTGCCCTTGTTGCGAACCCATGGCGTTTTGATGTATCTGTTTTTGGCATGAGCTACTGTACTGGGAAGTCTGCTAATCATATTGAAGGTGTTGAAAAAACACGTGTAACTGGTGGCTCTCTGTGTTGAACAGCTTCCAGCTGTCTGTGGGCAGAGTGATTCGAGTCTCGAGTTCGATGACGCTCCTTATAATCTAGACTTGCGATGTTTTTTCTTTTGGCATCCGTTGGATTAACAGGTACATCGCTCATGTGTTTGACATCACTCACTGGGAGCATCCTCAGTTGAGGTCCAACCCTTATTGCAGAAAGAAGTGCTTGGACAGGCCAAAGATTCAACCCGTTTTGCGTTTAGAGTGTCACGCCATCAGTGCGACGGATGTTGGTGTTCAAGACGTTTACCGTAACCTGTCGCAATCTTTAGAACAGTTCTGGTTCTCCGCATGCGGAGGCAGCAGCTGTGGCTGCTGCCCTCCGGTTGTTTTTCGTTCTCTGTGTCTCAAAAATCTCCATAAGTGCCTGAAAGGAAGCCAAACCTCAATCATGGTATTGGGATGTGTTCGGATAGCAGGTAGCATGCGGAACACGGTCTAGCCCTCCAGAGGATCTTCTAATGTTTGTCCGCAGGTGCCGCAGGCAGCGCTCCCAACATTTGCCAGCAGCAACTTCAAGGACAGCGACAGTCAGCGACAGTCCAAGAACTTGACTGCTTGGTGCCTTGTGTGCCAACGTGACAGGAGCTTTACAACGAATGCAATCTTGGGGAAGACTACGGCATTTGGGGCTTTGTGGAACACTTCTCGGCGTGGTTGAAGGACCAAGGGCTTGCGGACGTTGCAACGGAGGTCACAAAGAAGCTGGAAAAAAAGAGTCAAGATTTCTACAGGGAAGAATTCAAAATGGAGGAAAAAATTCACAAGATGAAGTACGACGAGGAAAAGGAAGAGGAGGCAGAAATATTGGAAGCCAAACTGGAGAAAGAAAAACAATCCAGAGTGTCCAAGTTGGCTACCTTTGCGTGGACATTGACCGACAAAGTCTACGGCCGGGAATTGTGTAGCTACATGAACGAGATAGCTTGGGGCTCAGATCATGATGCTGGCCAGTGCAGAGACCCGTGTTGCTTTCTAGGTTTGCGCATGTTTGCGCATGTCTTGCCGATGGAATCTGCCAATGGAATCTCAGAAACAGCAGTGTTCTCAGTCATCGAGTTGTGGCCCCCACAAAACACCTTGTTGCCCATGCGGCGTTCCTGTGCCCAGGTGAGAGAGGACGACAAGGATCGACTGAAGCCGCTGCTGCCTTTGGCGCGTGCCATCAACAAAGTTCTTGTCACCCGGGGACACGCGGCGAACGACTGGCCGGCAGAGAACATCAGCTATCGTGGATCAGGCGGCCAGAATATATAGTAGGAGGCTGCGAGGTTGTGTTTCCCAGGTTGCCGCTTTTCAACAATTCATGAATTCGTGCTGTTTGCTTCGTTTGATTTGTTGGGTTTTGTGCTTCGCCGGGTCGCTACAACATACCCTGATGACCCTTGATGCCTTGAGGCATTCCACGAGAGCAGCTGAAGTTCTTTGAGGAAAACCAGGAGTACCGGTGCCCAATGTATCTTGCGACCTCCTTCGACAGAAAAATTGCCATGCAGTTTGCCTCGAGAAATGCCAACACAGAGAAGGACATGGCAATATTCCACGTGCACTACGACGAGAACAGGGGCTGCAAGCACGTCAACTACCTCAAATCGGTATCAGCTGTGCCTAGTGAAGCAGAATTTCTTTTTCCTCCCTACTCCGCCTTCAAGGTCAGATCCCCGCCCAGAGAGGAGAAATTCTGGCAGAAATCATGTTACACGTGGGATCACCGTGGGGGTTTGGGTGCAGGCAGCAGATGTTGCAATTTTTTGATCCACACAAGTGCAATTCACAGGACAAGGGCTCGTGGGTGATCGAGATTGACGCTTTCCCTGACAACGCAGATGCATCTGAGGAGCTGCCCTTAGCATGTTGGCATTGACTGGTGCTGCTAGAGTCCACTCCGGGTGAATGGTGAAACTAGCGGATCATGGCACATTGCAGTCTGAGGTGTCGCTGTTCAAGTTGTGTTTCGCAGTGGTTTGTTTGCCCCGGGCCCCCTGGATTAAGTACTGCTTCATTGTGACTATTGGTCCTTAGGTCTGTCACCCTTTATGTTGTTACAGTGATGCTACATGCCATGTGATTCACATTGATTGACATGCAGGGCTCAACTGGCATCCCTCATGAAGTGTTTGGAAACAAAATTCCTAAGGTTCATTTGACATGGAAACCGCGTTAAGAAAGGCGGTGCTTCTGAGGACTTGCCATTAGCCTTCTGGCACTGACTCTCTTAAGGAGAGCTGGTTGGACCCGGAGAGGGTTTTTCTTCTTGAAACGTGAAAGGGCCGAACAACCGAACAACAAATTTTACACACAAAGCTTTGTTTAGGGGGGAATTTGGTGAGGACTGGGGTAGAAAACACATGTCGTCAAGATTGTTTCTGCTTGTTTCTCAATGATATTTCCTTTCTGTAGGACATCGATGGATATCTCTGGCACCCCCACTGATATGTACTGCAGTTGAAATCTACATGCAAAAAGTCCTGACAAATCATGCGTTGGTTGAATAAAAGGGACTTTGGATGCGGGCAACGACTCTTGAATTGTTTGGTTGCTTCACACTAATTGACCCGAAGAGGAGAAAGTCTGGGTGATCGAGATTGAAGCTAACAGCCGCGCATCTGAGGGGGTGCCATTAGCATTTTGTCAGTGGCTCTCCAAAGGAGATTTCGCCACACCAAACCTGAAACCATTTGCTTTAGCTGGAAGGATTTGAGCAGCGGGCAACCCTGACCCCAACCTGACTTCAAGATTTTTCAGCATGGTTTCTGCTTCTTTTTCCACTTGGCTAAGTTAAGAAGCGTGGGAAGTTGGCAAGAGCGGCATCTCCTGATTGACTGGTTGCTACTAGCAGGTTGGTGATAGCGTTTTTCCGTGCAATGGCTGTGCAAGGGCTGGTCGAAGTCAGGACTTTGAGTGAAAGCGTTCAGGCTTACTTTCTGGGCCAAAACGGTGCATAGCGGCACAGTGCTTTGCAGGGTGTGTTCAGAACATGTTTTGGAGTGTTTTGTATGTTCAGTGCCTGCCGTTTGTCAGAAGCAAACGCTGTCGTTCACCTGGTTGGATGACAGTCCTCGATGGAGTACTGCTTCATTGCGACTATTGGTCCTTTAGTCCTGTCCCCCGTCATGTTGATTATACATTCATGCTATATGCCATGTGATTGACATGCAGGGCTCAACCAGCATCTCTCACGACGTGTTTGGAAACAAAGATAACGAATGATAACGCGCTTCATTTGACATGAAAAGCCTGTTTTTTTTTCAAAACATGATGGGTCACCCGGAGGCACAAGTGCAGCTTTTCAATGCACAGGTTCTTCCTGCCACATTTGGGGCGCAACCCATGTAGATTTTGCTTCATCCGTTGGCTGCAGGTCGGACCCTGAGTCTGATTTGCCTTTCCAACAAACGGATGCATCATGGTGACCCGACATTGGAAAATGTAGGTATTGCGGCCGCATTTGGAAGATATTTTTGGATGGCGGGACATATACAAAGCAAGCTGAAAAGGAGCCACAAGCAAAGTTGATGCTCAGATAAGGGAGCCAAACACCCTGAAGCATCCTGAAGTAACATCGTACTGTTTGAACCTGTTTGTTCGGGACGCTGTGACACAACAGACATCAATAGACACAATAAGTTTGGCAATATTTGGCAATCGTGCATTTCGCCTGACAATCACAGCCCATCTTGAGTTTTTATTTGGACTACACCGCACACTCCTCTGACTCTTTTGAAGCGTGAACTTCTTGAGGGCCCTTCAAATGTAGTAGGTCGCAGAGACGGGCCCGAGGTTGCAAAATGCATGAAAATGTAGGCCTTGCAGGGGAACGCATGGGAAACACATGGCAGAATTTCAATCTCTGTCGCCACATCCGCACCTCTGATTTTTCGAACTCTCCGACGTTTCACGATACAAGGCTTTTGGTGGCCTCCAGCGTTCCATGCATTTCACTTTTTTGGAATCAGTCTGGTAGTTGTTTTATGCTGTGCCCATGTTTGTGAGATACCGTTCAAAACTTGGTAGGAGGCTTCATGTGGGTGTGCCCTGCAAACATGGATGCCCTCTAATTTCAGAAATTACACCGGCATAGACCGCAGATAGCAACGGTGTCGGTGACGTCTTTTTTCTGTCATCGCCAACTGCTACTTTTCAAATCTTTTCAACAACAGAAGAAAGATCTTTGTTCCGTGAACCTTGAGTTTTGACTGTTGAATTCTTGCTTTGAAAATTCATTGACACCTGTGCGTTGCTCAATTCAGTCAATTGCCCCCCTGTCCCTCTTGAAAGGGATGCTACTTCCTATATTCAGAATCGCACAGCTGAGAGGCAGCTCGGCCACGAAGAAGCAACAAAATGCATGCAAGTAGCCAAAGCAGGAGAATATTGGCGATAGCCGAAATTAAAAGAACTGAAAAATGAGAATGCAATGAAATGAAATAGAATATAATATACTATATATATATATGTGTGTGTTTGTGTGTGTGTGTAAACTGCTAGTAACATGCAGTCTAAATATCAACTATGCAGGGGGCCCGTGGACGCATAGATGGCACGGGCCAACGAAGACCCATCTATGTCGTCGTGAAAAGGTACCTGCAATCAATTTTGAATCCGTTATGGGAAGAGGCTCAACCCAAGAACCTCCATGCCGTTCTACAGCAACGCACAGCATCTCAGGTTTTGTTATATATATATATATCTATATAATTTTGCTCCATCTCCGTTGTCAGGCGTATGACTCAGGCTTCCTCAAGGCGTGTCCAAGGTCATCATTTGCTTCACCTCACTAGATTGGATACCTTAATCCCACAGTGTGTGTGTTTTTGGTCCGTTTCTTCCGATACTAGTTTTTAGAAGGGGGCGGGGCACCCTTCTACTCAACAACTTCGTCCCGCAGCCCACTATACGGAACAAAATATGTGGTCTAAAAAACAATAATATTTCTTTTTGGCCCCATTCCATGAATTTTTCAGACACCATAAAATCCGGAAAAAACAAGCAAAACTAAATAACTTAGCCACTGAAACTCCAATTGGCACCCCTTATAGATCCCCTAGAGATGAAGACAGATTAAGAAAAATTAATGCAGCGACATGAGCAGATTCTTGTGGGGACCAGACTCCCTTTGTTTTGCTTCATGGACCGGCATGAACGGGTTGCTATGTGAAAAAGAAATCCACCATAGTTTTGCTTGATGAACGGACACAATAACGTTAGCAACTGCTTCCCAGTAGATAGATGTAGACTGATGTAGATAGCATGTATCTTGTTTCCCGGAAACCCTTTCTTCTCCATTCTTGTAACCTAAGCTTCTCTTCATTTGGAACCCGTACTTCCCAGACTCGAAAACCGTTGGTTCCCGTTTCGAAACAATTGCTCGTTCCCACCAGCTGGGAACCCCTGCTTCTCCATTCTCGTAACCTATCCTTGATTGCATTTGGAACGCGTGCTTCCCACCCTCGGAAACATTGGCTCTCATTTGGAAGAACTGCTGGTTCCAAGCAGTTGTAAAGGTGTTTTTAAACCGTTTCCTGAGAACCTGCGTCTCCATTCTTGTGGCCTCTCCTTCTTTACATTAGAATCTGTCCTTCGTAGCTTCACAATGATTGTTTTCCATTTCGAAACGCCGAATCTGGGCCAAAGGCAATCGTGAGAACTTGCACACCGCCTTTAAAACGGATGAAGGAGAAGAGTGGCGACAGAGGAGAACTGACGTTTGAGCTTAGTTGGCTTTAGTCATGTTTACCAATTTTAGCTACCAATCAAAGGCACCAAGCACGGGATTCGTTCTGAGTCATTGGCCAGATCTCAGCAGTTTTCAATAATTTTCAAAATTGTGGAGGTTCGCACACCGGCGATGCCATAAGGATAAGGGTTATGTTGTTACCGTTGAGCATGTTGTGCTCCCCCTGCGCGCGCTGTCATGTTCCTTACATCGCGCAGCTTGCAACCATCTTACCATGTTTTTTTGTTTTTTCGCAATTTTTAATGCCTCAAAAACTGCCAAATAGGGGGTGCTGGCGATGTTTTTTGCCTTTGGTATCAAAAACCACGGTGATTATTTACAATGTTTTTTGTATACCACCATGCAAAAAACACTTACGCAGTTTGTAGCCTATTGCGCCAACGCGTTTTTATATGCCCAACATCCAAAAACAAAGTAATTTACTTTAATTTACGATGTTTTTACGTCCCGAGCAGAACAAACATCGGCCATAAAACTGTTCAAAAACGCTCCACCACCACCTAATAGTTTTTTTTCCCAACCCTGGACCCCAACAACGTCAAACCCCACCAGCCTGAAAGATTTTCGGGGGAGGTCAGCGCCAGGGGCGCGGCCCCGGTAGCTAAAGCTAAGCGCAGCTACCTGACTACCATACGGCATTAACAGCCGGCCACCGGCCAGGGAGGAAGGCATGGGGAGGAAGGCGGTGAAACGGAGAGAAAATGATGTTTTGAGCGCAGAAGCCAGAAAACACTGTAAATGACAGGGGCGGGTGCTATGTTCAGGCTATGTTGAGGTCATGTTGTGGCCATGGCCATCTTGGGGGCATGTTGGAGCCATGTCAAGAAAATGGACCAAAAACGCTGTAAATCACAGTGTTTTTTGGCATAGAAGTCACAAAACACCTTAAAGTACGGGGGGAAGGGGTTGGCGCCTAGCTGTGGAACCATGTCGGGGCCAGGTCGGGCTATGTAATGTTGATGCAACATGTTGGCAAAGTTGGGTCATGTTCGAGCTATGCTGCGACTTTTTGGGCTGGGCCATGTTGAGGCTATGTTGGGCCATCTTGGGCCCCAGATGCGCTATGATACGGATTCTGGGCCCTTTTGAGGCCATGTTGGCTCCAGACAGAATTCAAAAACGGCCAAAAAACATTGTAAAACACGGCATGTTCTGCTGCTTTCCACTTCTGCGCTAAGATGGCCGATGTTGAGGCTTATCGACACCCATTTTGGCCCAGTTTTGAAGCACACTTGGGGTCATGTTGGCCCATCCCAGACAGTGCGTTGATGGAAGAGTTAGCGACAGCCAGTTGCATTGCATGTGGCAGTGGCGAGTGGGTTATCAGCGATTTGGTCATGTTTAAACTTCAAACCAAACTCGTCCATGGCGTTGTCAACGACTCAAGGCAGCAGATTTCGCTATTTAAGGGAAGTGCGACTCGAAACGGCTTAAAGCAATTCTAAAACAAGGCCAGAACAACAGTTGCCTGTTGTTTTACAACAAGTGGCTGTCCCATGGGTTTTGCCTCACATTTACAGGAGACTTTGAAGAAGTTGGTCAAAATTGCGAAACGCCACCGTAAAGACTTGGGCACGGGGAAGAGCTTCTTGGCTCCCTACGCGAAGGCGAAACAACACCAGGGGGACAAAGAGTGATCCGTGAGGACCTTAAAACAGGCCCTTGAAACTGACGAAACCGGAATCGGCCCAGACATCAGGCCAGGAGGAGCCGTTGCGGGTCCCAATTGATACGTTTTGGCACAACCCCAGCCATCATCCAATCCTAACGTTTTGTCGCAGCTGTAGCCATGGCTGCACCGTCAGTCAAACTACTAGCGACATTTCAGTCGCAGAAGCTACTACTGTAGCTACATGTCAACTATACAATTACAACATTTGAACAGATTTAGATGCAAGCAGAGTTTGCCATGGAAGAAAAAATGTTGAAAACTTGCTCTTGTGGAATTTCCTATCCGAATTGCCAAAGGTCTGTTGAACCACTTTGTTTTTGCAACCATTTTCATCACTACAGATGATTTGCAGAGAGTCTGACTGTAACTGTAGTGGTCTCAAATTCCTCTCCCATAGTCGACAAGACACCCGTAGCAGCATGGCTGATGGGATGCCTTCAAATTGGGGCGCGGCTTGGACTCCTATCATTGGATCATAGCCATAGCCGTGTCGGAGTTCAAACCCGATTTCTTTCGCATCGTTTTGCCATGTTTCACCCGCTGCAATTTCTCAGATTTTCAAAATCTTAGTGACCATCAAAAGTGTGCTTTGGCCAGGGCCATTAATCTCAAACACCTTGGTTCAATGGCATTCGTGCCATTCTGATTGTTGCAGCCCCGGATCTGTCAAGCAGATCGTTTAAACTTTCCGTCCCGCAATGTGACAACTGAGCAAAATCACGTTTTGGTCCAGGAAATCATGGTTTTTCTTTGTATTTTTTATTGTGTCCCGCATCGATTTGCTTCTGACGCAGTGCAGCTTTCACAGCATGAAAACATTGATCAAAGGGATATACGTTATACTTTCAGGATTTTCAGATAGCTCAAACCGGACTTTGCGGGAGTAGCAATCGTGTTGCAAGTTTCCAATTCACAGCATTGCGGTCCCATATTATCCCATATTTGGCGACAGTGGCAGGTTTTTGCACATCAAGGATTGACAGAGGCTGACAGGTGTAGGAACTCCAGTACCTCCTTTCCATGATTGCAAATCTCACAGGATCTTATACTTCAAATTTCACGAGGATTTCAATCTGGAACATTGAGTCTTGTAGGATTCTCGGATGGCGAGATCAGAAGTATACTGTGGCCATGCCAAGTGCTGGGCACACAGATTGGTAGCTGCGGGGAGGCAGGGGCCATGCACCGATCAGATCTTGGTGGTGCTTTCCGAGGTTGGCCAACTATTTCATGCGTCAATGGTTTGATATATTGTGGTGATGGTCACAATGTTTTGTGTTTTTCATTGAAATGTTTAGGTGCTTCTGTGATCGGATGATTTTGGCACAGGAGAACTATGTTGGACGGCTTTGATGTCGACCTTGCCACTAGCAGCAGCAAAAAATCAACGCTGAGGGGCTGCGGAATGATTCACAAGAAGATCAATACCATTTGATATATGTTTAATTTATCCCAGTTGTTTGTGCCTTCTCTGCCAAACGCATTCCATATCACACCCTGCAGATTGTGTCAATTGTGTCCCATGCGCCAGGTGTCTAAGCTGAAAACAGCTGCGCCAATGCAACTCTAGAAGATCCACTGGGAAGCTGAAGAGCCTTTGCGCTTGAAAGAAATGTCGTGAAGTAGATTGAAGTAGAAAGTGAATTTGTTTTCAGTGTTTGAGTTCCACAGGGTGTACTGATTTGGTGGTGGGCTTGTCAGGCTGCTTGCAAGGAACCTTCTGTCTGCAGCCTTGGCCAGTTTTGCAGTGCTCAAACAGACTGACCAAAAACCAGTGACCAGCCATGCCAGCCAACTCGGAGAAGCCTCACCTTTCCATTGTGATCTGCGGCCATGTCGACAGTGGCAAGAGCACCACCACCGGCCGCTTGATCTTT
>BGPT01003333.1:1759-20123 GCA_003297045.1 Symbiodinium sp. clade C Y103 | reverse complement strand
CATGGACGGCAACGGTGTGGTGATGCTTGGCAAGGTGGTGAGCTGCGAGCGCAAGGGCGAGGGTGATGACAAGGGTGGCAAGAAGAAGTGAACCGAGAAGTGCCTCATCACCCGGCCAATGGCATTTGCGGATGGAGCAAGAAANCGAGCGCAAGGGCGAGGGTGATGACAAGGGTGGCAAGAAGAAGTGAACCGAGAAGTGCCTCATCACCCGGCCAATGGCATTTGCGGATGGAGCAAGAAAAAGTGTCCGCGTTTGTAGTGAGTTTGCTTGCTACTAGTAAAGACTAACAAAGTTCTGAAAGCAAGATGGATGTTGTCATTTTTTCTAGTAGAGGGGCTTCCCCAAAGCCATGACCCGCCAGAGAGACAGGGCAATCGAAGAGGAAAGCCATGTTCTGCATGTTTATTCGTTGCCAGAAGTTTAGACAAACATCGGGATCATTCAGGATCCATTTTTTATCAGGTCAGCCCAGTTAGAAAACTGACCCCTCAGGTCTTCCGATCTTCAGCCCATCTTGATGATCGGCTCGTCCTTTTTTTGGTGGTTCCAGGCCGCGGAAAAAAGTGGCAGCACCTTACCCACTTTATCCAAATGTGAAAGCCATGGACCCTCGCAGCTGTCGCTGCAGGCCAGAATTGCAACTGAAAGGGATTGGAAAGCAAAAAATCAGAAATCAAAACAGAAAGCTGGCAGTTCCACGAAAGTGACAGGAACTGGTCACATTTTTGAAACTTTGAACATACCAAAATGAAATCTCTTGATCTCCTTTGCGGTCTCCAAATTGCCAAAGTATGTCTATATAGTTCGGGTTGGTAGGGGCGTGCTTTTTGAGGGATCCTGAACCATCCAATTTTTGTTGGGCGCCAGGCACCAATATGGGTTTATCGGTTTGTGTGAAATTGGTAACGGCATCTCCAAATCCCCTTGTACAATTGGGTGGTGATTTATCCCCTATTTCTAGACACCAGGCATTGAGATCCACGTTGATTCACCTCCATTTTTGCTTACATCCCGTCTATATATCCATGAATGGCCCACGAATACATAAACTATCCCAATTCTATATCCAAAATGATCAAAATGCATTTTGATGGGGATGTTTTATAGTTTATCAAGATAGCACATAAGATATCCCCATTCTTAGACACACCACAATCAATTTTGATTCATCGACCGCCGTGTTTTGAGGCGCACTGCAGCGCTGATTGCGCACCTCGCATGGTGCACCCTAGTGCCTGGGTTGAGCAAAATCCGATGGGATTTACATTTTTTTGTCGGGCAATCATCCACAAGAATGGGAAAATATTGGGGATGTATTTTGGGGATGAAGTTGGGATATCATAGATGTCCGTTGTGTTTTGTTGGTGCCCAAAACAATCATGCACCACTGGACAGTTTCACCATGGTTCGGAGGGGAGTTGGATGAGGATTTGATGTGAGATCAGAGATGGTTTCCGGCTTCAAGAGCCTTTCCCAACAAACGACACCTGGATATGGTGTAGTGAAATCTTGGTGTATCTCCCATGACACCAGTGGCGGTCATTAGGATCGTCCTCCAAGTGCGATGCAAGGATTAGTTGGATGAGTTCACGCACAAAAACCAGGGATTGGGCTGGTCCATGATAGTCCCTTATGAACATCCATTCTATCCTCATGATATCACTGTAACTTCTACAATATCCATTTAATCATTGTGTAATATCATCATTATTATCCCACTTTTGCAGACGTTTCCTCCAAAAATTGGAAAAAAAATAGGAATATGCATCCCAGTTTCCAATATAGTGAGGTACTTATCCAATAAAAGTATGGACTTCTCGATTGTTATATATATATATAATATAAAATAGATGATAGATAATAGATAATATAATCATCAGTTGACATCCCCATTTCCTATGGATGATTCCTCCAAACTACGGATGATTCCTCCAAAAAAGTGGAAAAACCTGGACGAATTCCTCTCAGGTTCCAGCCATCGCAGATCACTGCGCAACCGACGCCGCTCTGGCGTCGACTGGGGCTGCGCTGCTCCAGCGACGTGTGGCGCTGGAGGTGTCGGATGTCGCGTTTTGTTACGGGCTTGGCCGAAAAAGTC
This sequence comes from Symbiodinium sp. clade C Y103, assembly GCA_003297045.1. NCBI lineage: Eukaryota > Dinophyceae > Suessiales > Symbiodiniaceae > Cladocopium > Cladocopium sp. clade C. Next base: position 18,021 of record BGPT01003333.1, on the reverse strand, counting down.
ATCATTGATCATTCAAAAATGGGTGAAAAACTTGGATTATAAGTTAGTGTACCCAAAGAAATGGATAGAATATGATAGAATGGGTGTGTCAACTAGAAAGAAACTGGGATTTGACCCAGCAAAATGGAGATTTTGAGAAGAAACAAATTGGATTTATCAGTTAAGATTCAAGGGATTGGGATGTTACCAACAAATAAATGGGGGATTCTAATGTTCTGCCAGTATAAATGACTGGTTTCAGATAGAAAAAAGATCAACTTGAGGTTTTATGGGGATCTCACCTGTCATGTAGATCTTCCCCACGGGTATCTAATATCAGGGGGGAGGGACTACACCTACTAAGACTTCGAAATTCAAGTTCTTCAAAAAGTCAACCAAAAATTGTTATCACCTACCAAGATAAGGATGTTCGACTGACAAGATGTGGGAATTGAGCCAACATAAATGGCTATTTTGCCAACAATCTTTTGAATTATTCCCCATACCGATGGTGGTTTAGCCAATATGTTAGGATTTGTCAGCAGTGAAATGGCACAGGTAAAACGATGGCCAAGCCATCCAGTGAAGATCATGGGTACCCCCATGCATAGGCCTACTACCTACGCTAGGTCCACGTGTTTGCAGGTTGATCCCGGATACCCAAGATGGGATGGTAACAAGCCACTTGCGGACAGCTCCATGTCAAGCATTGGACCCATGGGTTTAGTTGAAGAAAGGCTTCCCCCAAATTTGATGGTTGCGAAAATCATGTTTTCGTTCTTTGTCGGCATAAATTTGGAGCCCATCCCCCATTTTTATACAACCCCAAGTGCATCATCAACCTAAATTACTTTTGTTTCTTGCTTAAATAGCTTAAATCCCAGGGTTTCTTTCTTTTTCTCGGTTGAATCCTGTTTTTTTTGTGGCTGTTTCTCCCGTTGACCGCTTCTTTTTCGGTGGAATTTTGCCGGTGAAGCGTTCGCGTGTGATCTGCCAGGTGCCCTTGGTGCAAGAGTTCACCGCTGAGATGTGCCGAGATTTGCAACAAAAAAAGGGGGATAATGTGGGTAAAACAATAATAAAGCATCCCCCAAATCACCATAAATAGGTGGTGTAAACCATTCCAAAATGGGTGGTTTATTATTGTTTTACCAACATTACTAAGGTGATGAATGTTGATGATATCTATTGATATCTTTTATAGATTCTTTTAGGATAATATGGGAATTATGGGGTCACGACGTTTTCAAACCGAGATAGTCATGGTATGTGTGGTTGAGATGGGATATCATTCACCAAAACATGAGGGAGAATTACTAAGTTGCAAAGCCAGGGATACGACAAAACCAAGAAGGATGGTTAGTGGGTTCATGATGAGGCATTGGATGCCAAGACATGGTGGGATTTGAACAGGATATGATAGCAATGGGTATGAGCCAGTTGAATAATGAAATATTGGGATGGGTTGAAGCCGATGAGAAAAAACGGCAAAAAAAGAGAACTACAAACCGTAGTAACCGTAGCCAGCAAAAAAAATGGACGTATGGAGTGAACAACAATAGGATGTGGGTATGAGTCAAATCGAATGTGTTTTTTCTATCTGGAGTTGAAATGACAGTCAAAATCTGCAGCATTCATAGCGATCCCAAGCAACATTTGCCATTGACAATGTCAGGTAGCTCCAGCTGATCATCCGAGGTATGAGGCCCCAGGGCCTGGGGAATATCAGATCCGCAGATGCGATGACTTGAGCGCCCTTCGAAATGAAAGTATGTTGCTGGGCAGCAGTGGCCTGCCTTGCCAGAGTTGGTGATGGGTTTTGTCCCATGATCTTTGAACTAGAAATACTGCTTTGCAAAGATATTGACTGTTACTCTAGGGCTTGGACGTTGTTGGTGAACTCTTGAACTTCCCTGTTTCTTGTTTTTTGCCTTGGTGGTTCAGTCACGGTGCTAGTGAAACCCACATTTTCCGATCAAATCCACATGGCCCTTGCTGAGATCCCTTCAATTTTTCCTTCTTGACATCCAAATCTGCGATCAAATCCATCAAAAATCCATCAAAAATCCATCAAGCATCCTTCAAACTACCTATGGATTTCACGTGAAATCCATCGATTTCCACCGACCTCCCGTGCGCCTTGGCCTCGAACCATCTCCAGGTTGCCGCTGCAGCTGATGCGGCGTCAGCAACTGCAGGCGACGGCCCAAGAGCAGCTGCGGGTGGCCGAGGAACACCTGGTGAGGCGCGTTTGGGGCCCAGATTCTGCCAGATACCCGGTGAATGGTGACTTCATGGGTTGATTGGGTTGGTAATGGGGATGAATAATGTAATGAATATCTTCATTAGTGGCTTGGTATGACTTGGTATGACTTAATGTGACTCAACATGGCTTGATTGGGTTGCATACCTAATAATGGGGATAGAATGAGGATAATCATGGGGGTACAATGGGTCAATTGGCTTAGTCAACCCGTTCAAATTGTGATTGGTGATATTCCCATGAAATCCAATTGGTTTCCGATGGAATCTCCCTTACAGCAACCCCCAAAAAGATGCCGAAAAGTGTTTCCAGGATGTGAGTTCGATTGTATGTACCACATTTCCAAGTTTCCCACGGTTCTATTTGTTTGATGATTATTACATATATATATATACATATATATATATATACAAATACACCTTAAATTAAATCAGATGTATTATAAAGATACGCCTTACATCAGACTGTCAGTTGTTCATCGGGGCTCCATGAAAAAATCTCCCGGCCAGGCACGACTTGAACGCTTCGCTGTTGTTGAAGCTGCGGCAGCTGGAAGAGCGGCGTTGGAGCCAGGACGGAGATCCGGTCCAGGGTACCATATTGGCCATATGGCCATAGTGATTGCCTTTTGGTAAACTAACATGGCTATGCAAAATGACAATTTTTACGTGGATCTATAAATGGACCATAGCTATGCCATGGTGGGTTACCTGTAGCAAGAGCTGTGCATTTCACCCTGCTTAATTCTTTGCAGTGCTGGGGAAAATCGGGAAGAATTTGGATTTCGGGGTTTCACATGTCGAGATGACACCGGATGTGGGTCAGCTCTTCTGATCTTTTGAGAGGACCATCCATAAACAGCAGCTATGTTGCTGTGAAAACCAGGGTACTGATGGGTATCCGTATCCCTAATTGATGGTGGTCCAGTGGTTTACTCCCAATTTCTTGTTGGTATTTTTCACATTCAGAAGAAAACAAAGTGGATATACAGAGTAAAAAAATACTAAGAAAACTTCGTAAAAATGGTAGCGTCCCAGTCTCTACGTTTTTGGATCCCCAGCCCAAACTGTGAAAACTTCCCATCCCCAGCCCGCCATCGGTGGCAATGACAGGAGCGCGTGCCACTGAGTTTGTTCAACCCGTCCATGGTGCCGTTGCCGGAGTCATGGAGGCAAAGCCCAGAGGAGAGGTGGGGATGCCATGGGATGGGGGTTGGGACCCGTTGGTATGGGATGATCATGGTGTAAAAGCCATGCCACGTAAATACATACTTAAATACCATGATCACCATGTTTGATAGTTTTCAAAAGCCTATTTCTGGTTAGTTCTTCTCCCAAGAACATTCTGGTTACTTCCCATTTCTAGATGATCCTTCCTATTAAACCTTCCATTTAGTTCAGGGATTTCCCAGCTAGCTATCTTTGATTACGGGAGGCTACTTCTGAACCAGCTGGGGGATGGCCATGGAGGGCCAGTGGCAGGTGGTTGGCGTCTTTTCGACACATGGAGTTGTCCGAGATCTACGACCACGAGCGCTTCTGTATCCCTGTGACTCCGGGGAATGCCAACAGGGTTGGCCAGGAAAGGGGACAAACCATAGGACATTTGGTGATTTTGAACATAAAACCAAGGGAAACCATGGGAAACCATCTGTCATTTTGCTGTGGATATATGTTTTGACTTGCCCGAAATGATCCAACTGTTGCGAGGAGTATCGAAGATTGGGTATGTGATCATTGCTTCAGGCAAATTGCCAACCCCCGTGCCCAGTTAAGAGGTCGAGACCACATAGGTGGGGTTCAGCTATTTTCAGGCCTCAGGATCTGAGATGTATGCATGTACAGTAATGTATATTTGCCTATTTGCCTACAAAAGCCTGAGCATTAAATCTAAATCCAACCCAATTCTATACTTCTAATTCTAATTTTATGTCAATCTAAACCTAAACCAAACCTCCCCCAAAGCTAAATCGAGGAGACAGTCGTCAGATCCCATGCCGGATCCTAAATCGAGTCTCCTTCGAATTCCATACATTCACCTTTCCCAGATGTTCCTCATATTCTTCCATTAAAACTCCCTCATGTTTCCCAGATTTTCCCCATATTTTCCCACCTTTTTTCTGGAACCATCCGCAGATGGCGATTTCCAACGTCATGGTCCTGGCGGTGCTGGACGCCCAGTTTCGCGCCACGCGACCGCCGTCGCTGCTGACCCAGCAGGAGCGACGGGGACTTGGGCGGTGGTGCTCCCCTGGTGTCGGCGGGTTTAACCAGTCAAACATGGAGGCATCAGATCAAGAATAATGGGGATATAAGGGGGATATAGTAAGGATATATCTGAATAATGGGGAAACAATGTGGATGTGAATTTTCATTTTTATGTCTTGACCGTCCCCAGGACGTGCAGCCAGAGCAGTTGCAATGTCAAGAAGCGCCTGGAGGCGCAGGGGATGTCAGTTCTGAAGGGCCCAGTCACCATGGATTCATGGCGGTTTGTGATGTAAAAATGATGGTTTTACTGCGGAAACTTGGGTTTTAACGAGCGAAAACTGGTGTGGTTGGAAGTTGAAACATGGTTTAACCATCAGAAAGTGTGAGGTGTACCATCTTTGAGATGTGGATTTGAGTAGGAAAACGGAGGTTTCACCAGCCAAATGTTGGATATGAATGAATTAAATCAACAGAAATATGGGGATCTGGCCAAAGATGTTGAACTTTTATGGGTACTTCGAACCGGAGCCCCGGAGCAACACTCCCTTCTTGGGCGAATCTTGACCATCGGAAAGGTCGGTGGGTTTGGGGTGAACTCCCATATGGCTATGAGTCAAAACCTGGGTAGCTAGTGAACCCAAAAATAGCTGGTACATGGATGTTCATCCCATTAAAATTGATAAATTCATAGGTATTGCCCCATCCCCATATGGAACTTTGAGATCAACTGAAGGTCCAGGATGGCTCCTGAGAGCCACAGCACGTTTGCCACAGCCGCAGGTTTAGTCTACTTGGGCCCCGAAGATCCGCGACTTTTTCGCATGCCTGGTGGGGACGTGATGATGTTGTACACCTCACGGAGGTTTGGAGGGGAACAGCTGGGGTGGACACACATGGGACATTGGCACGGCTTTAACAGGGAAACCATGGGTTTTCAGGTGGGGATTTGGTTTGGGATTTGTTGCAAATGGACTGACATGGGTGGAGGATGACAGTTTGGTGTGTATCATTCTCATTGTCCTTTGAAAGATAGCTTCAATCCACCATTTTTTGGACAAATTGTCATCATCATTATTCTCGGAAAAGATACCAACTGATGATCAGAAATGATGATCATCATGATGGTTGTCCAAATTTGATGGTGATCATCACCATTCAACAGTTGAATCCACCATTTTTGCACAACCCAAACCCCTTCGCAGGCCGAGCAAGACCCTGACGTGCCGACCGGCAGGCTGGTAGAAATCTCTGGTCTAGGCCATGGTCATAAGCCCCATGAAGAACTGCGGATGTTCCATATGCAACTGGGATGGAACCATAGTTATTCCCACCTGAGTTTGGTTCTCCCAGTAGTTTGTTGCTGACATTGTTCCATTAAAAAAAGAAGTGTTTCCCCTATTGTTGGTTATTTGGGGCTTACATCCACCATGGTTTCCTTTAGATGTTCCCCATCAATCCATGGAATATTGTTGCTTACCCACGGCCAACCATTCCTCCAACCTGCCAGGTCGCATGTACATCGCAGAGGTCATGGAGGATCTGTCGCTGCACGGACTTTCGACCGCGATGAGACGGGGATGAGACGCAGCGGTTCTGTTTGGTTTTTTGGGTGGAAAAGTGATCCCCAAATTCCAGTGAGGGAGTGAATAATAAGTGAATCGTCATTTCAAACCAGGGTCAAACAATAAGAAAACCCAATAGTAAGAGGCAATAAGCCATAGGTAAGTGTGTAATACCCAAAGTCTTGCAACAAATAGGGGTACCACTGGATTACAGCTGAGGATATTCCCGGGTGGCCAAAAATTATCAATGATTCTGAATTTTTTTGACCATTTAGAGGAAAAACCCCTCAAATTTGACACCTTTTCTTTGCCCTATCAAAATTGCAATGCCATCCAAATGTATGGTTGGTTTCCCCATGATCACCCTTTGATTACATCCATTTCTTGGGAAATACACATCACCATTATATTTTTTGGTCTAGCTCCCAACTATCTCCTAATCATGAAATGTCCAACCGTATCCCATCCCAAATCGAGATTAATATCATTTTTCTAAGATATCCCAACTATCCCAAAATACCCAAGATGTACATTTTTGGGTCTCCCCCATTTTTTGACCTCGCCCTTTGCCGAGGACACGAAGCCATTCCCTTTGCCTCGGAGCGGCTGGGCCACCCACCGGCCATCGCGGGAAAAGCCTTAGGACGGGAGATGCCATGACGCCCTGGTAGTGCTGCAGGGATGGAAAGTAAAGATCCATGGAAGAAAAAACTGCAATTTTGTGGGGACTTAGATTGATGTGAGCCATTTGAACTATAAAAAAACATCAATCTAAGTGCCCCACAAATGGCATTGATGGTTGATGGTGATGTCACCATGGAACATGGTGCTTTTCGCCATCAAAAGTTGGGCATCGCCAGGACATTGGGAGAAGAATTGGGGCCCGTTCCTCTACACAGACACTGGGACCTGGTGCGCGTTTGACGGGTGCAAAAAGGGATGGGTTACCCCAAGTTATGGCATCTTTCATGGGGCCAAATGATGGGTTTTACCACTTGGATTTTCGGGGCAAGTCCGTTTTTTGGTCAAATGCATCTGTAGGTTAACTGGTGTTTCACCCCATTGAACGGTGCTCATCACTTTCCAGATCTAGGTGACTTAGCATGTTGCATAATTTGTTGCAGACTTCCATAAGATTCGGAGCGTTCCATCTTTGCTGCTGGATCCATGGACCTGGCAAAATCGGATATTTTTTTACAAATTGAACATATCTTGCAGAAGATCCATTTCAGGGTTTTTCCGCAAATGGGTTCCATTTTTTTTGTGGTACCCCTCGTCTTCATATGTGTCGCTCAGGACGAGTCTGGCAAGGAGCAAGTGCTGGTTGAGGAGTCGATGGATCCTCACATCGTCCTCTCGTTGGATGAAGATTTTCTTGCGGGATTCCTGGCTGAAGTGGCTGAAGTGGCTGATGAAGGGATGATTTGACAAGAAAAATGGGATACCGAATGGTATACCAAAAGGGTACCGTATAGATCAGCGGTATATACCACAAAAGTGTGTGTTTTTTCAAAGAAAAAAACATGTTTCTTTTTGGTATGTCACCATGGCACCCAAAAAAAGGACACATCACGCAGGAGATCATCAACAATGATATACCCATCGGAAATGGTCGACATGTCCAACTCGAATTTCACCATTCTACCCACTGCCCTGGTGTGCGTATGTCATCGTATGTCCAACATGAATGGAATAGACCAGTTGGGTATGATGTTTCTCTAGACCTCTGAGATCCGCATCTTGTTGATCGTATGTCACAATTTGGACTCTGCTTTCCAAATAGTCAAAACCAAACATCTATGAAAATGGTTTTAAAGGACTAAAGCTATGGACACATCAAATTTGATGGGTATTTGGAGGGTCACAGAATGGCGGGTTTTGATCCATCCCCAAGTCTTTCGCCACCAAGGAGAGGTGGTCTACAACAGCACTTCCCTTGTCGTCGAGGAGTGGATCAGGACGACTTTGTCGAGCTGCTGGGAAGGTTTGGGCGGTGTTGTTTGGTGAGATCCTCCCCCCCAAAAAATGGGAGCCCACCATGAGAAATTGTGGATTCAAGCACCAAATTTGCTTTAAAAAAGAAACCATAAGATGATGGTTAGGTTGGGGGAAACACAATCCAAAATAATCCAAATGGCGGTATAAAGGGGGTATAGAAACAACCATTTCGTCGTGATATGTTTGAAATATATCGCCAGCAATTCATGGGATATGAATATGAAGTCGATTGGGGATACAAACCGCTAAACACAACAGGGGGGGAATAGCAAGCTGCAAGACATAGGTCCTTTGCGTGCAATAACCTTCCAATCTGCAGCCTTATAAAACGCTGTTAAGTAGTCCAGTTTGTTTCATGTTGTCTTGCCCTTTTAATGGCGAGGTAATCCACTAGTCAGCTCAGAATTGGTCATATGTTGTATTTGTATTTTGCAACAAAATTGTTGGTGAGTTGCCACCCATTTCTCCGGGCTGTTGCCATTTTCCCCACCAAGCTGCTGTAGATTTGTTTTTTTTTGAGGGTTGGCCCTGGGGTTTGCTTCCACAGATATTCACCGCCTCGGCCAGGAAGAAGTTCGGTAGCAACAAGACGCGGCTGCACGGCGGCGTGGCACCGGTGCTCTTTACCGAAGCTCTGCCAGGCGGTGAAACGCTGAAAGGTTCCCTGGGAGAAAGACAGTTACCCTTCCTTCCCCCAAAGTATTAGATATATAACTCCTGGGTTAAAAAGGATGTTTGTGTTTGCTGGCAAGATGTCCAATATATTTATTGACCCCTAATCCAGGGAATGTGGTTGCACCTTGGATCTCAGTCATGGAGGATTTTGCCAGAATCTCCCCAAGTTATGGCCAGTCTTGAACCGGTGGATTTGGGGGCGTTATAAGGTTTTATATACATAATTTGCTTCATTAAAATAGCCTGGTTATATAGCAACCCTCCAAATCCACTGGTTAAATTTGCGGAATGGCATGCAACCACATAGAAGCCTGTACCATTTTGGAGACCGATGTCTTCCTGAGGCATCAACTTTTAGTCGCCTTGTAGCCTTTTGGTTGACCTGACACTTCGACACATGGCTTCTGAAGTGGGGAAATACCTGAAAAATCCACTGGTTTACCCAAAAATCCACCAGTTAACCGTAGTTAATCATCATATTCCCAGTAATATTTCCCATGAACAATGGCATTGTTCTGGCTTATATCTCCCATTTCGAAAGCCACGAAGCTCGAGTTTACCTTTACTTGTGGAAACTTCGGCAGGCGTGGAGTTGCAGCCGCCTTTCTACATCTCCATTCTGCACACCAGGCGAACCTTGTTTCTCTTCCATTTTGATGCAGTATGCCCCACCGTTTTAACAACAAGATTATGAGTAAGAACTGAGTGCATATATTATATGTTATTTTATTGTGGAAAACGTTGTTTCCCATGAGTCTTCATAGAAATCTCACGTGTTTATGGTGCTGCGCTTCACCAACTCCGCCAATCTTCCAGCGAGCACATCACAGCTGCCAGGCATCTGCCCTCGGGAGGGACGGTGCGGCGCCATGGAGATGACGCTCGGCTCGGGGCCAGGTGGAGTAATTTTTGGGATGAAAAAATGAGAAAACTATGGGAGAGTTATGGTTTAAAAAAAAGCATGTGAAATTAGAGGGCCATATAGTCTTCCTTTTGTGGTTGACAATGGAGAGTCTTTTCGGGTCATTATTGGATAGGTATGGTCTTTCTTGAAATAGTCACTATCCCCAACTTGTGGTTTTTGACATTGGGCATACCCCGATGTATGGGATAATTGGGGATGGGCTAGCGGCTATAGTATGAATGATCATCACTATCCACTAGAAACATCCACTACATTCATACTTACCCATAGTCGATGGTGATGTAATGGATATGCTGGGGATTATATATGCCTGAAACTTGGGAATATCCTCAACAAAGGCAATGGTTGTAAATCCCTACTGGATCTAGAAACATATTTGCCCATTTGGAGGTAGCACTCCAGTCAATCAAGGTCAACTCCCTATTCTTGGCCCATACCCTAGTTGAACCCATCTAAGTTTGTCTGAAAGTTGTGTACCCCAAAATCCCATAAAATCCCGTACCATCAATGGTTGCAGTGGGGGTTCAGCCGCAGCTCCTTTCCTCAGTGGGACTTGTCGGTCTACGAGAACTACCTCTTCGCATTTGAAGCCAAACCGCCCTTTGCCATCGTCAAAGTTGGACAGAAGCTGCTGCCGCTCGTGCCCGGTCGATCTGTCCCTTGGATTCCGAAGATTGGGAAGATTGGGGCATGTCACCGATACGCATGGGGGATCAAAATCTGTTTCAGCAGATATTGGGTTAAACGTGGCTAAGGGCCAAGGGACCAGCTATTGGATTTCCCAAGTGATCCTCAATGTGAACATGTTTGTCGTCCCACATCTTCCCTAAGGCGATGGGTTTGTTCATTTTTGGAATGGTCGTGAACCATAGTTTTGACGACAGATGTTCCAGATTTTCTTCACATCAGAGAAGAATCTCATGATGAGATATGATTAGTAATTTCATGTCTTCCTTTTCTTCAACCCCCTTCCATTCTTTTAGGGCTTTTACAAAGATCCTTTCATGACATCTTGGAAAGGAGTCCTTGTCCCTCTGCTGAATCCCGTATTGTCTCGCCATCTCGGCACCCAGAAAAACCCTGGCACTGGGGTTTCTGGAAAGATCCCAGTTGACTGCCATACTTTTCAAAACAACCAGCAATCCATGCAACCCCAAGATACATCTCCCATTCTATCTCTACTTCATCTCTATAGTCCGGTAGATTTACGGCCAGCACTTATGCTATGCCCGCACGTCTTTTGGGATGTTTGTCGGGAACCTCATTTTTAGTGACCCTTGCCAGTACTTTGTGCTTTCCACTATGTTGAGATGATCTAACTTGATGTGGTTCACGTGGCTTCGTGGACCACTTGATTGATGACCCTTTGCGGGGTTTTGGCTGTACCACAATCGCTGTTTTCAACACTTTTTACATAAACCGTAAAGAAAACTTAGAAAAACACCAGGAAAAAACCCTAAATAATCAACCCTAAAGAAACCCCTAATGAACCCCTACAGAAACCCTAAAGAAATCCTGAAAAAAACATATGAAAGTGTATATAGTGAATTACCTGGTGGGCGTAGCGCATGTGCTGCGGGTAGATTTAGATCATCCAATAATATCCCCCTCAAGTCCTGCTAAACATCCCCTCTGGTAATTCAAAATAAGCTGATAGATAAGTTATCTATACATGGGCCATCTATACCATAGTTATGTAACAAGTTTCCAGAGGGTAACCAATCAAGAGACTTAGTTTTTTCGGAATTTCACGCTTTGATTGTGGGATTGAGATGGATTAACCAACCTCAAAAATGGCCATAACCATGGAACAATCATGAGATTTGCTGGACATTTATCCCAAAGACGTTGGGATTTCCCGAGGTCTTCTACTGTTTGGTGGCCTTTCCCACCCAGATGCTGCGCGTGACTTCGGGCGGCGAGAGCGGCGCGGACAGTGATGAGCTGATGATCCTCTACGGTGCAGGCGCTTCCAGATCCTGGTGGAGCATAGAGGACGACTGAGATGATGAATGAAAAGCATAGGTACATGTGGGTAAAACAACACCATCTGCACCATCCCCAATGACTCACCATAGGTGCTCTGTTTACCATTCCCAGTCATGGGTGGTTTATGGCATTACCCACATTATATACCTATGTGATTGTCATGTATATACTGTAGGAAACCCGATAATAAACCTACCATTTGGGGATGCTTAAAGATCGCACCCGTCTATAGTGATTTTGGGGATGGTTCAGTATTGGGGTTACCACATTGTTTACATATTTACTAGATTATACTAGCATATACGCGGAAGTCACCATAGTTGTTTCATTACACAGCTGATCTAATGACTTGGATGATTTGGGGTACCCCCATTTTGGGAAACCTCCATTATGTATCTATATATATCACACATAGTGATATATCCATCTAATTGCACAAGTTTTTGGCTACGAAGAAGCTTTTGACCTAGTCAGATCCATCACATGACTTTTTCTATCCAGGCGACGCCACTTCTCGCACACTACGTTTGCCACTCCAGCGTTTGCACGAATTTCTTGAGTGAGGCCTGCGAAGTCCCCAAGATCGTTGGGAGTTTGGTATCGGGTTCAACCAACAGAGATGGACTCAGCTAACATGTCGATTTTAAAGAAGCAAAACAGCAAAATAGCTGTTTAACTGTCAGAAAGTCGCCAAACACCTGGATATTCCACAAAGAAAACACAGAGAGATCTTCATCGTTTCTGCCGGGTGGACCTACCAGGAGCAAGAAACATCTGGGTGAATTACAACAACTTCACTGGCCGACGTTAAAATGATTAGTGGGGGAGATTATCTTCAAATGACGAAACAGTTCAGGTTGGTGAAGAATGACAATTCAGCCAGAAGACATTGGTCTAATCGGACCAAGCCTCAACAGAGTTGACCAAATGGCGAAAGGATAAAAAGGAGATTGGCACAGCGCCTTTTGCCAACAAAATTGAGATATACTGTATCACCGGCAAAAAGAGTTGTCTTTCTATAGGCTTATCCCAAACTCGGAAACCCCATTTCATTCCATCGTTTGGATTTGTTTCCCCCATTAACACTCAAGTTTGAGGTATTTCCTAAGGCAAACCCACATGTGGAGCGCTGGCTATGTGCTTTATGCCGCCGGAACCGGAGCTTTACCACCGTCTTCCTTGGATTTGCTGAAAGAGCGCAGGGTCCCGGTCCGTGTGGGCGACACGTCCTCATGGAACGTTTGGACATCCAAACAATGTTGTAGGGCCAGGCCATGAGCTGCATCAACTATCATCAAGTTCAACCAGCCCAGAAGAAAAATGGTGGTTTGGCAAGCAAAAGTTGGATTGAAGTTCAGCTGATTTTCCTGCGAGGTCGACCAATGCAAACATACGCAACCCTTTTTGGGGGAATGCAGTTGGTGTTTTGGACCACTATGACACAGTTTTCATGCCCAAAAGTTCATGTTTCATCATCATTTTCCTCCTAAACAACCATAAATTGTTGGATCCATCCACCGGTTTTGGCACCTCACCTCACCCCAATTCCCCAGTGATATCTTCAATTTTCTATGAAAAACAAAGACCTCTATTTCATTCTATTTCCACGGTGGGAAAACCGTGTGCCTTCAGCTCTCCCCAAGATGTTCATCACCCATCTGACCGACACTTCCAATTGATGGTTCCAAACCACTGGAAAAAAGTGGCAGCAATTCACCCGTTTTATCCAGTTCCAGTGCGAAAACCATGGACCTTTGCGGTGCATGTCGCAGGAACGCATTTTTGTCGGTGTCCATTGCACAGCGATGTCGGGTCCATGTTGGTGTGTTAATTTATTTGTTGAATTTTTGGGAAAGACGGGTAGACTGGTCGTTTGCAGGATTTGTTGTTTTAGTTCGTTTTCAAGATGTGAGACTTTTTGGACATTTGAGCAATCATTGTGATCTTAGTTTAACCATTCCATGATTGAAAATGACCAACAATTTTCCATCAACCATTCAAGTGTTTGACGAAAAGGACCAAACCTTCTGTAGCTTCCATCCCATTTTGTGGATCATGGTTGCACTCGGTGCCCCAAAAATCCACTGCTTTATCATCATTTTCCCAACAAAAAAGGGGGCATCAATTGTGGTTAAATCCCCCGGTTTGTTCAGATGCCTGGCACAAAAATGGCAAGTTGAATAGGGAAAATGGTGTTCACCAGACAAAACCATGTCAGACCAAACTTCCCATTTTCAGCGGGATCCATGGATTGATCCATCGCCAGCCGCAGGAGTGTGAGTTGTGCAGTGCCTTCCCAGTGCAGGCCTGGGTTGGGCAACATCCGGTGGATTTCTTTACGATCATCCATGATTTCATGGATGTAATGGGCTGGTGGTTCATGGTGATACTTCACCAACATGGTGAAGTATCAAAGATGGGGACACTGAATGTGGACTTCGAAACATGGAGAGCGTTTCTGCCGAGCTCAAGCCAATGTAACCAGGTCGCAGGAGAAACCCAACTTGGTCAATGGCTTCAATCCCCTGTGGTGGGAGTGAATTTGATCATCCCACTGAGGAACAAGGATGGAATTCACCACTGAAAGTTTGGCCAATTGCTGGTTCTATGTCGACAGTTGGTTGAATTGTTCTATTTCAACTTATTGATTACCAACATCCCTACTTCTGATTAAACGACGGTCAATGGGAAAGGCTTGATGTTGATCCAATTTTTGGTGAATATCCCCTTACATGGCTGGTGACCTTCTCATTTCAGAAACATCAATTTGTATTCGTCATGTCGAGATGTTTGTGGGGCGTATGTATCCTCAGTTTGTCGACATTTTTCACTCTGTACCCTGCATGTGTCTGGTTCGATTCATCTAGTTTTCCCTGATCTTTCCCTGTGTGGTCATGTTCCCCGTTATCTTTCCTCGACTTCATAGATATTCCACTTTATCAGGAGATTACCCACATTTTGTTTCCCACTCCAGGTCGCCTTCGGTTTTAACCTTGTCAGCTTTCACCCCTCCAATGAAAATATGGCGCGGTCCTCAAATGGGGGATTCCAAAATTGGAGAAATGTTGTCTGATTTCTGGGGAAACCAATTTGTGGCATCCTAATTTTGAGAAACGTCCATGCTGGTTTGTCCCAAGCTGGTCGCAATTGTTTATGCTAAACGGAGAAGGTGATTTTTCTTAACCATAGTATTGCATCGTTTCTGGGTTCCAGATTTTGAGCAATGAAAATGGCCTCCTTCTGACAGGAGCATATCTGTTGAAATGGCCACTTCAATACGGGGATGGGTCAAAACCTATGATTCTCAATTTTAGTGGGATGAACATCCATAAATCCCAGCTATTTTGGGATTCACTACCAGGGTTTTGACCCATAGCCATATGGGCTCAAATCTTCGCGGAAAAGCCCCTGAAGTTGATGATAAATCATCAGCTCCCCGAAGATTTGGGGAAATTCCTCGAATCTCATCAGACCCCAAGTTTTAACCATTGAACCCCCCATCTTCCCATGGCAGGGCCTCCATGAGGATGGTGAGAAGGACTTGGAAGGGCGGAGAAAAAGATGGACCGAAGGGCAGCTGTTTTGCAATGGGCATGGATGATGTAAACGGCCTTCAGGATCTTGCCAAATGTGGACTCTGAAGTCCCTTTTTTCAGAGATTTAATCGCCAGTCCTGGGATATCATCACAACAATTTGATTTTGAGTGTGGAAAGCTGCCCGTCCCAAAACCTGTCGACCTACGAAATACATCTAATTCTGTTTTCAACGGTCAATGGAAGCGACATTCCAAACGCATTTGAAGAATTTATATATAATTAGGAAACTTGGGAATTGCTTGATGTGTGCACTTGTACCTCCTGCAGCCGTGGTTGTTTTTGTGTTAGCTGACCAAAAAAACATCCTGTGACCAGCCATGCCGGCCAACTCGGAGAAGCCTCACCTTTCCATTGTGATTTGCGGCCATGTCGACAGTGGCAAGAGCACCACCACCGGCCGCTTGATCTTTGAGCTGGGTGGCCTGCCTGAGCGTGATTTGGAGAAGCTGNTGCGGCCATGTCGACAGTGGCAAGAGCACCACCACCGGCCGCTTGATCTTTGAGCTGGGTGGCCTGCCTGAGCGTGATTTGGAGAAGCTGAAGGCGGAAGCTGAGCGTTTGGGCAAGGGCTCTTTCGCATTTGCCTTCTTCATGGACAGACAGAAGGAGGAGCGTGAGCGTGGTGTGACCATTGCATGCACCACCAAGGAGTTCTTCACCGAGAAGTGGNACAGAAGGAGGAGCGTGAGCGTGGTGTGACCATTGCATGCACCACCAAGGAGTTCTTCACCGAGAAGTGGCACTACACCATCATCGATGCCCCAGGCCATCGTGACTTCATCAAGAACATGATTACCGGTGCCTCCCAGGCTGATGTGGCACTGATCATGGTGCCAGCTGATGGTAACTTCACCACTGCCATTGCCAAGGGCAACCACAAGGCTGGTGAGATCCAGGGACAGACTCGTCAGCACTCCCGTCTTATCAACTTGCTGGGTGTGAAGCAGATCTGCATCGGCGTGAATAAGATGGACTGCGACACTGCCGGCTACAAGCAGGCCAGGTATGACGAGGTTGCCAACGAGATGAAGAGCATGTTGGTGAAGGTTGGCTGGAAGAAGGAC
>BGPT01003332.1:39374-51439 GCA_003297045.1 Symbiodinium sp. clade C Y103 | reverse complement strand
CCAAAAGCAAAAATCTGCTTTGGATCTCTGCTGCAGCCTGTATGATCAGAAGGATTGTCAATTCCAGCCAGCCCAAGGTTTTCACTAATCCAGAGGATAGCTTCCTGCCAAAACGATGGAAGCGATGCTTGTGACAAAAGCCATGTCGGTTGGGGTGGAATGTGCTGCAGTTTCTTTCGCTGCAAGGAAAGGGCAGATCTGGGCTCATCTCCTGAAACTTCGCAGCATCAAACCTTGCTCTGGGGAGGGCATCCGCTGGAAGATTCGTGCCTCCGAACATCTGAAACCAGGCAGATTCAACTTCTTCAATGCTGATCCATTTGTCGGTGTAGCGCCAGGGCCACCCGTGGACAGAGTCATAGATGCCTTGCCTGGGTTGGAAGCTTTTGGAATAGAAGCAGCTCTTCAAATTAACTTGTAATGACATAGTNATGCACTAAATGCAAGGAAAGTCCTGCGTGTATACTGTATACTGTATACATAATACCATAAGGTGTTATAACTGGATTGAAACCACATACTATAATTGGATTTGAACCCCATAATTAATGCCGTTGTAAATATGGTTTTCTCATCATGTTCCGTATTACAATTGCCATAGAATTGAGTTACTCCCTCCTTATTTCGAGGAAAACCGAAATGTTCCAAATTCTCAGTGATTGATCANTTACAATTGCCATAGAATTGAGTTACTCCCTCCTTATTTCGAGGAAAACCGAAATGTTCCAAATTCTCAGTGATTGATCAATATTCATTGATGGCAAAACATGGCAAACGGGTTAATTAATGGCATGCTGATGTGCTATTGTTTGGTTACTGGTTGATAGTTGATGGCTCTTGGTGAATGTTAATGGATGTTAAATGGAAAGTATTTGGATTCACATGTTGATATGAAAGCAACCACGGCGAAAGCGCACGACTGACCAAGGTGCTTGGCCAACTTCGCCAACTTGGGACATCTGTGCACATGCAGAACCAGTTCTCTCAGCCCATCGCAGTTGCGTCTCAAGTGCAGCTGCAGCTCCTGGTTCACAGAGAACCATTCATGGGCTTGTCTCAGATACCCCATGGCAGTTTTGGGTGGGGAAAATGAGGCATGAAATGTTGGGGTTGAAGAATTTGAGAGAACACCACTTGTCTTAAATGGTCGAATGGGGCAAGGTTGCTCAGGGTCAGAGTTTGGATGGGTCCAGGTGGCATTTTTTTGCCAAGGTAAACTCAGAATATGCGATTGTTGAGTTGTTGAATGTTGTGAATCTTTTCTTTGATCTGGAAGTGCCATTCTTCGCCAAAGAACGTATTACTCTTGTGAACGTTTGGCAAACTCGACATTTATCTTTCGCAGGAACCATGTGGGGCAACCATGTCTCTTCTGAAGACAGGACTCAGTCAGGACCATTTGCCCACTCCTTTCCCGAAACTCTCGCGANCTTTCGCAGGAACCATGTGGGGCAACCATGTCTCTTCTGAAGACAGGACTCAGTCAGGACCATTTGCCCACTCCTTTCCCGAAACTCTCGCGAGCACTATGCCTGTAGGTTCGATATTGAATTGAGGATATCTATTTTTCACCCATCTTTCTAGAAATCCAAATATAACTTCCGCAGACATGATATGAACCGTCAACTCATTACCAGGACCTTAAGATCAATACCCACGTAATCGCACGTAAATTTGCAGAATAAGAACTGACTATCCCCTGCGACACCTTTGTTATCCTGTATCCTTTATATAGATGCATCCTTGCCAAAAAAACAACGATCGTCCACATTGCACTCCTCAAGCTCGGACAAACTGGACAACCAAAGTTGCAAGGATCCTCAGCTCAGAACAGACACGCAATAGCTTCCCAAAAAAACGGAGAATCCGATGCACATCTTTCTATACAAAAGTGGCGTTTGCTTTGACGAACATCAAAGCCTTTGCTGGATCTCTCCAATCACTCTGGAGTACTTTCGACATTTTTTTGCTTCTGAGCATGCTGTGAACCGCTAGGATGTCGATGAACTCCAATGTGACATGGGCCGTTGGAATGTCACAAAATCACCAACAGGCATCTACCGTTGGGTTAATTTTGCCAAGTCCAAATGCTGCGACCCAAACTTCAGCAGTCGCTTTGCCGAGACTCGCAGCTTTGGCATCATTCTCCGTTGCAGCTTCACCTGAGGTTCAACGATGATATGTCTATTTGGCCACCCAAGTTGGGAAAAATGCTGTGGAGGACCAGCCTCAAACNGGCATCATTCTCCGTTGCAGCTTCACCTGAGGTTCAACGATGATATGTCTATTTGGCCACCCAAGTTGGGAAAAATGCTGTGGAGGACCAGCCTCAAACCCAAAATTCTGCAATAGCGGTGGATGTTTGGAGGCAAAATGTGGGATCCCAAATTATTAGTTTCAAAGACTGCAATTCTTGACTCACCTCCCAACCCTCACCTGGCGCAGAGGCGTCTTGATGATGCGNGGAGGCAAAATGTGGGATCCCAAATTATTAGTTTCAAAGACTGCAATTCTTGACTCACCTCCCAACCCTCACCTGGCGCAGAGGCGTCTTGATGATGCGGAGCGAGAGCTCCTGCAGTTCCGACAACGGTGTGTCCAACTGCACGCATTCCACGGCCGTGAAGCCAAGGTCCAAGCCTCAGACTGTGGGATGCTGCAGCACATCGTCCCCCATCTTTCAACAGATCTTGGGTCCCAGTTGATTTTCGGTTTTCGTTGAGGGGTGCAGCTTGGCTTGAAGGCTTTCAACCAGTGTCTTCAAAGCTTGGGCCACATCAGACATCCTAAGCGCCCAAGCCAAGGCACGCAGGACCTGCAGNGGGGTGCAGCTTGGCTTGAAGGCTTTCAACCAGTGTCTTCAAAGCTTGGGCCACATCAGACATCCTAAGCGCCCAAGCCAAGGCACGCAGGACCTGCAGTTGAGGTGGCAAATGTTCCAGGAAAGTGCTGAGCTGCGTGTCATCAAACTTGCCTCAAGTGGCGCAAGACGGCTCAGATCAACATTTTTCTGAACCCCAATAACTGACATATACTGACATCTTACTTTGCAGGATGTAAGCAACTTAGTGACTGGGGTACCGTCAATTCCGGGACGCAGGCTTAGGAGGCTACACTCCTTCCTAATCCCTCTCTAGCCCCACAACTCCTACCATTTAGACCTTTAATGTTGTACCTCGTTGGATGTCTGTGGCACTCTCTTATAGTCAAGTTGCAGCATCCAGTCAAGGAGAGCTGCACCACACGTCGCTTCTCGTCGTTTTGCAAAGCTGTCAAGAGCCTAGACCGCTGGAGGGTCAAAGTCACTACACGTCAGAGAGTCCTAAACTCGTTCGTGGTATCTCGAAGGTCTGAATCAAAAAGAAACTGTCACAAGAGCCATTGGCCATAATCCAAATTCAATGTATGGTTTGAAAAGATAGATGAACGGCGGATTCCTCCCTACGTCAAAAATGTGAAAACCACAAGGAAAACCTCATTCCAACCATATTGCTATTCTTGACTGGTGAATGTTGGCAACTGTTTTGACATCTCCTTGTGCTGTACGCGAACGCTACTTCAGCTGGGACCAGCCCACCTCGAAGTGTCCAGACCCTTCGCTATGGAAGAAAACCTCAGCTGCGGTGTTTGTTTGACGTCAAAGCCGTTTGGGAGGCAGAACGAGAAGGTGGTGCTCTCCAAACAAAGGCACGTCTGCTTTCAAAATGTGTCACTGAACATGAATCCCAACAAATTGGATTTCCGTGCATTTCAAAGCTATTCTTGATTCAAAAAAAAAAAAACGCGATTCCAGACCTGCACCTGGCAACAGAGACCTGGCGAGTTCTCAGTTTTTCCAAGGAACCAATTGGCTAAGGCGAAGTGCCCGGCCAGTGCACGGCCCACGGCATCATAACCTCAGAGCACGGAATGTGGACACTTGGTTGCCTGGTGACATGTTTCGATCACCTGATAAAAACATGATATAAAAACGTGACGAAAACGTGCAACGGCCGCGTTTTTGAGGCGGGACTTTGAAGGAAACTTCCAGATCTACATGACCTGACCTTCCCAACTGCTCTACGGAGGGTTGAGGTAACATGCTGACCACTGGAGATATGTAGGGAAAGGGTTGACTCAGAGAAGGAATCAGAAAGCAAAGAAATCCAAAATTCAATCAAGTTGCTTTCATGAGTTGCTGGTGCTTCTTGTTGAAGAACTTTCGTCCCTGCTCGCGAAAAAATTATACTATTCAGGATCTTGGTTTTGTCGGAGGCTTCAGTTGCGATAGCACTGGCAATGTCGACATCCAAGCCTTTCCTTAGCTTAGCTCGGCACTTTCAACCCACTGGACACTGAAAGTAGCGTGAGTGACATGCAGCAAACATGCATCATGTCCACTCATATCCGGCAACCACAAAGATGGGCATGGCTGGGCTAAACAGTGGCCACTTGCATTCTCTGCTCAAGACCCGCTGTTTCTCGCAATCAAGAACTGTTGATCCCAATGGTTAGAGTTGAGTATATGTTGGAGTTTCATATTTAACGGGACCTGTGAGGATGTCTATGGATTCTGTGAAACTTCGGCATCTTCAAAGGCCGAGTCTCATCAGAATTTCCGTGGGGAACTCGGCCTCTCGGCGACTCTTCGCCAGGAAGCCCAGCAGCGGCATCATCTGCTGCTCCGCACCCACCAGGCCGTCGGTGATTACATGGGCGCGGCCGTTCTCCGTGGCCGCCACATCCAGCAGCAAAGGGTTCCTGGAAGGCTCAGAGCACCGGCTCAACTCGCAACAAGAAAATCCATGGNCGTTCTCCGTGGCCGCCACATCCAGCAGCAAAGGGTTCCTGGAAGGCTCAGAGCACCGGCTCAACTCGCAACAAGAAAATCCATGGTGAGAACAATGACCGAGATGACTGAGAGAAGCAGGGAATGACAGAGAACGAGAGATTCAAAAATAAGCTTTGAAGAAAACATGAAAGTGAATGATTAATGATCAGTACCGCAAATCAACACAAATGCAATGTAAAGCAAGTCAAAGCAATCGCCAAGAGTCCCCCTGTTTCGCTCTTCCACTGCAATGGACTCTTCAAAGCAACACCAGATCCTGAAAAGCTTGCACATTGGTGGATGGGCAACTGTGATCAATTGCCTACTTTTGGCAAGCAGTCGTTCCAGTTGAAGTTCAAGGGTTTTCTTGCATCATCAGAGCCCATCTCAAGAGTCTAGTCTCATTGCCCCTGCCAACCCCTTCCCAACCCGGCCAACCCCAGCTTCCAGGCAAAGTTCCGAGTGAAGGGTGTGGCGTTCTGGTCCAAGACCAGCAAGACCCCGGCGCACAACTTGATGGCACGATAGAAGGACGTCTTCCGGGGATTGTTGCAAATCTCTTTTTTCAACTGATGCTGATTGTTCGCGTAGGCACAAATCCAGTACGCCGTTTGATCCGACAACTGGCGCAAAGAGGCGTGACGCTTCAGGCACGCCACGAACTTGCAGACCGGCTCCAGCCAAGCATGGGACACAAACCTCAACCACATTCAACAACTACATAATTTGAAGAGCTTGGAACTTTGGAATCTCAGGAAAAACCCTTTCAAACAAATCACCACATGTTTTTCTTCTGGGTGTTTGTTCATTTTAATGCGATGACTTGAATCCATGCACAGGAATACCAATCTCGGGACCCCATCATATTTGGCTACATCTCCAATTTATTGTGAAGTGTGCTTGGCTCAATTCACGTTGATCGTTTTTCTCCAATCCTTTCCCAAGAATTCCGTGTTTTTCAACGATGTTCCGGGAGCTGAGTTGCCACAAGGGTTGTTGAATCTGGGCCAAGGTGGCCACCAACTCGACATAGCTGCAGCCATCTCTTCCATGACCGGCCGTGGCAGGTTCAATGACCCAGAACTTGGCGTGATAAAGATTGAAGGCCTCGCGGAGTGGAGATTCGGAACTGAAGTCCAGCAACTGAGATCGGAAATCCAGCAGGTCTTTGGACTATGAGGACTTCGAACAAAGATGAACGAAGTAGAATTGGAACATATTGGAACTAAATGTGTTGTGAATTGTTGTGAATTGTTGTGAATTGTTGTGTTCATGCGCTTGTTATCGCTTCTTCATCCTCTTAAGTGTCAATGGACAAATCGGCTCAATTGNTTGTGAATTGTTGTGAATTGTTGTGTTCATGCGCTTGTTATCGCTTCTTCATCCTCTTAAGTGTCAATGGACAAATCGGCTCAATTGCACTCAATTATGAAACAGCTCAAAGGATGCCAACACCGGACCTCAAAAGACAAAGGCTGTCCGTATCCCAAATGGTGTGCTTCGCACCAGCTGGAGGCAATGTCTTCTACAAAGACCAACCTCGAGGACCAGGTCTGCGATTATGTGATGTGATGTGATGTGATGTGATGTGATGTGAGACATGTGATGCTTTCATATGTTTCAGACTCTTTGTTCTCATTCACCCGCAGAAACAACACCAAGAATTGCCCTGGCATCTAGTCCAAGCTGCAATGATGACAACTGTTCAATGGTGATTCCGCGCAGTTCTGTTGCTGCGATATGAATTGGAGGCCCGGAACTTAGCTTCGAGTAGTTCGCGAGCACCTGAGAGCGAGGACGACAGTTTGCCTCTGCCTTCTTCCAGAGTATATAAGTGCAAATTTCGCAACATGTTGAGCAAAAATCTCGACTCTTCAGAAGTGTCCAGGCCAAGNAGTGCAAATTTCGCAACATGTTGAGCAAAAATCTCGACTCTTCAGAAGTGTCCAGGCCAAGACCCACCAAAGCTGTCCCGCATGATGCAACGACCAAGGGACAAAATCGGCATTGAATTCCTGTAGCTGCTGTTTGGGTTCCAACTTGTGTGGACCACAAGACAGCAGCACGTTGCCGTGCCAAGGCTCATCCAACCTGAGGCGGTTGCGGGAACGGATGCCTGGAGGACGACCCCAGAGTTATGCCATGTTTCTTTTGATGACAGATACAAAGGATAATAGCTAATCAACAAGAAATCCAACGCAAAGAAAAAATATCACAGTCCAATCAATGTCCAAGAGAAGAAAGCTCATCGATTCAGCTTCTGCACCAGGCCAGTGGACCACAACAGCGTCCCCTCAAACCAACGCACATTGGACCTGTGCCAAGTGGCACTTGCCGCAGATACTCCACCGCCTCCTCTGCCGTGCTGCTGTCGCACGTAAAGGTGCCCTTCTTGGGGACTTGAATGCGGGCCATGGCAGTGGAAGTGTTTCTGGAGCTGCGTGGGATCAAGTTTTGTCCATTGTTCTGCTTGGCGCCTGTACTTGATTCGGATCTCTGTTCATAGTGGGGCCTCAAATCCCAATCATCAGATAAGGTTCCAAAGTCATGGATANCCATTGTTCTGCTTGGCGCCTGTACTTGATTCGGATCTCTGTTCATAGTGGGGCCTCAAATCCCAATCATCAGATAAGGTTCCAAAGTCATGGATAAAGGACATGGTGCAAATGCCATTGAAAACCAATGGTAACCAGGTTTGTAACCAGGTATTTAAACA
This sequence comes from Symbiodinium sp. clade C Y103, assembly GCA_003297045.1. Classification (NCBI taxonomy): domain Eukaryota; class Dinophyceae; order Suessiales; family Symbiodiniaceae; genus Cladocopium; species Cladocopium sp. clade C. Next base: position 43,913 of record BGPT01003332.1, on the reverse strand, counting down.
TTGTGTTTCCGAACCGAAACTGGAGCCTCAAGGCTTCGGCCAACACAAAGATCCGTGATTTGTGGCAACGGTTCATCCACAAGAGCATGACGGGTGAATCCACATGTTCATACTGCCGAAAAAATAGATGGCACCTGACAGAATGTAACTTTACAGCCGACACCCAACTTTTGCTACGAGTCTTTGCTCTGAGTTTCGTGATTAGCGAAAACCTGTGAATCACCGGCAGTTTCAACAACAGCCCCGGAGGAATTTGGAGAAAACCGGTTGAGATCATCAGAGTCGGAACCGATCACTTGCTGATTTGAAAGTCATTGCGACAGAAAATCTGAATCAAACTCTGCAATTTCCAGCTCGTGTCCTGGAGTTAGGTGTAAGAGCTCTACCTTGAGGCGTGCCAGGTCCTGCCGCGTGGCGTCTGTCAGGCGGTTTCCACGTAAGTCCAAGGTGGTAAGGTTCGCCAGGTCGAACAGCGTGGCATTGAGCGTGCGCAGATTGTTGTGACTCAAGTCGATCACTGACAAGTTGAGTCCCTGGAAGAAATCGAGAGGAAGTTCCTCCAACTCGTTGTGGCTCAAGTTCAGCACCTTCAAGGAGCTCAAATTCCTCATGCGCAAGCCGGGGCACGCAACCCCAACAAATTTTGGCTTCAACACGACAACCTTGCCAACCATCACACAATTGGAAGNTCAAGGAGCTCAAATTCCTCATGCGCAAGCCGGGGCACGCAACCCCAACAAATTTTGGCTTCAACACGACAACCTTGCCAACCATCACACAATTGGAAGGAATTCACCACCACAAACAAAGAAACCGTTGACTTTCAAAAATGGACTTAGTGTAAAATATTCTATAGAATCTCAAGCCTTCCACTCACTAATTCTTCGGAGGCCGGTTGACATGTTCTCTCAGCAGTCACTTGCAAGAAGAACCCACCAATCTCCCCAACAGCACGGCACATCATGGTGTTTGAGAAACCGTGTAGAAACTGCGTAATCCCTCAGGAACCTTGGGAACAGAAGCAAATGACAAGCTGCCGTAGATTTTCCGACCTTTTGCAAACGATCCATAGAAAATATCATAGGCTCTGAAAGTGTAAAATGGTCAGCGGTTCTGTTTCTGAAGGAATAAAATGGTGACTGATATTGAAGGATATCCAGGATATCATATTGTGATGTCATTCTCCAAAAATGAGTTTTTCACATCATGCTCTGTGGAAATTACGTAAGCTCTCAACGAACTTCGCCGAGAGTCTGAAACAGTCGCTGCGGAAGTCTCGGCAGCTGATTCCTCTGCAGCTGCAGATTGCGGAGCTTCGTGAAACCGTTGAAGAGTCGACCGGGCAGAGCGGTGAGGCGGTTGCCACCCAGGTTCAGCTCCAACAAGCTCTTCTTGAGGGCATAGGAATAATAAGAATCAGAAATAAAAACATCTTCATCCAGATCTTCCAGCTGATTCTGTTCCAGGTGCAGCTCTTCCAAGTGAGTCAATCGGTAGAAGGGTCTGTTGTCCAGTCTCTGGAGCCGGTTGCCTTCCAGCTTCAGGATGCGAAGCCACTCCAAACGATAAAAAATCTCGTCCGGAAGCGTCGACAGCTCGTTCTCCGCCAGGTCCAGGATCCGCAAACGCGGTAGAGTGTGAAAAATATCTGGATGCAGTTGAGTCAAGTTATTATTGTTTTGTAGGTACAGCCGATCGAGACTGTACCGAGAGTAATTGAAGATTGGAGGCAAGTCCTGCAACTTGTTCTGCGACATGTCCAGGATGCGATTCGAAGAACAGGTCCAGTGAAAGGTGAGACCATGGAAAGTGTCTGCATGCAGCTGAGACAAGTCATTGTTTTGCATGTACAGTCCACATACTGTGAGACCATGAAAAACTCCAGGTGGAAGTGTCGTCAAATAATTTCCTTCCAAATGTAACTCACCTATGAATGTCGATTCTCCGGAGGAGCCAGATTGAAACACAGTTCGGGGAAGAGCGGCAATTCTATTGTCAGCCAGGTCGATGGTGTTAATGTCGGGCTCACGAGATGACTCCTCCTGCTGCAGAAGATCACGAAAAAGTCTCTCTGGCAGCTGTGTCAAATGGTTTCCACGCAAGGAAACAAATCGTACTTTTTGGTGTCTGTCCCTTGCAATGAATGCATCTTGCTGAACTTCTGTGATGTTGCAATTTGTCAAGTTGAATGAAAGGGGCAGTGCCCCCTGCGCGACATAGCCGGTGGGAATCACGCAGCGTTCAAGCAGAAGCGATGTTGGCGCAACAGTTGAACACTCACAGGGCGGACAAAGTCCATCATGACTCGTGAAAGCACCAAGGACGATGCCCCCGAGCGGAATGCCAACTAAAGCCAACAAAGCGAGAGTATATGCAGAGGAGAGGATCATTCTCTCTTCCAGGCTTTGCAAGCAGGCTTTGCAAGCAGGTGCAGCACGCGGAACTTGGAAAAGCGCGATCCAATCTGCGGTCTCCAAGGATCGACAAACGCACAACACATGTGCGACGCAGATGTAGATCGACATGTAGTTTAAGAAACTGCTCCAAAAAATGTCTGTCAAAGAGGTTGTTGTGGCAAAGACACCATATAGCCAGATCGACGTCACCATGTAACCAACGTCCAAGACTGCATCGAGCAAAGCTGCACTGACACGGCTAAAGACATAGTTCGGTATCACTAGAATCATGGCTGGAAAGAGGATGTTACACAAAAGAAGCACGGTCAAGCAATGGACAGCGGTGCTGGCCCGCAAGGCTTCAGGGCCATGGGTGTCCTGGATCGTCCGGAACAGACTGGCTTTGGCAAGCCCTTGCATGACGACTGTCAAGAACTGTAGGGCTGCAACTTNCAAGGCTTCAGGGCCATGGGTGTCCTGGATCGTCCGGAACAGACTGGCTTTGGCAAGCCCTTGCATGACGACTGTCAAGAACTGTAGGGCTGCAACTTTAAAGGCATAGTGGCATCCCTGCACACCCAAATATTTCCGATACCAGATTTGGGTTGGCCTTGGACGAATTTTGAAGCCCCTTCGATGCTTGCAGCAGCAAAGACAGCAGCAGCAACAGCACTTCATCTCCCACAGCAGGATCAGAAACATGTCAAGAAAGGCAAATTCATGGCCAACCTCCTCAGATCCGATCCACACGTATCATTGTAAAAACATGTGAAGGGCAAGTTCATGGCCGACATCCTCTTATCCAATGCACATCTGTCGTAATACGCATACTCCACAATACAAAAAAACAGACCAACAAATGGGTCCCGCTCCCAATCGCCGCCAATTTGTTGGCCAATTAAACAATTATGTAATGTAACACGATAAAAGTGCCCGCAGTCGCAGGAGGGCAGTGGCGACAAACACGCACTTGGGGACCTCGGAATCACGTTGGAGTCGAGAAACTTCCCAAGCTGAGGCCTTGGTCTTGTCTAAAAGACCCAAGGAATCTGCTGCGTCAGAAAGGCCTTTCTGAGCCTCCCAGGAGCTCAGAGATTTCTCCATCAAAACAACTGTGGACAAGTAGCCCTGGACAGACACCACAACTCGTACGCACTTCTTGGAAGAGGCGACTGCGAAAAAATCATTCGCAGCTACAATCTCGACGTCGAGGTCTTTCAGCATGTCCCATGCATCTTGGACTTCCTGCAGGCTGTCACCCCACACTTCGCAATACAGAATATCCGCTCCTTCTTCCCTCTCGTCCAGCTCTGTAAGGGATTTGATCTTGGCAACAACTTCTACTCCTGTGTTTGCAAGCGGGTCACAAACAACAGTCTGAAAAATACTAATGTGACTTTTTGCTAGCTCATAATTGCTCTTCAAGTCTTGCTCGGTCTGTAGCACCTCTTGAGATGAGCCGTCTGAATGGCTCCTCAGTATGGTCGACACCTGAACCAGGTTGTCGCTGGTTTCTGGCGAAGGCTGCAGCACTTGAAAGTATCTGGCTTCAGTTGCAAGCGCCAAGTTGAAGACGCTCTGTTGCGTGGCGTCCAAACGCTTGGCTGTGTACAAACAAGTATCAACAGCTACGAGCAGACATGTCACGGAAATGGCCATTATCTTGATTTGGATGGCGGCCACTCGTAGCGCCACCCATTGGAGTGTGTATCAAAAAATTGATACTGGTAGGTCGCAGGACATGTCAATAACTGAAACACAGTCAGTTTACAAGAAGAAGAGCAAAGGATTCTACAGGTTGAATCACGATGGATATAAAAACTGTGACGAAAATCGACAGGTTTCCTCGGAGGCTTATATCTGAGGGCAAGTGATCGCTTGCGGCATGCGATCATCCAAGCTAAAACAGCTTCATCATTGGTGTTACCTATAGGCCATCCCAANTATGGGCACTCCCATATTTCATGTTCCATTGTTGAAATTTGCCCGCAAGGGCAGGTAATAGGCAGGCCAGTGCGGTTTTGGAGACTGGCTTGTGAAACAGAGCCACCGGACATGATGGCAAAAGCATGGGCGTTGCCCGCAGAGAGCTTTCGAGCTGCCTGGCATGATATCTCCGAGTAGGGTACATCGCGACACACAG
>BGPT01003332.1:20694-38544 GCA_003297045.1 Symbiodinium sp. clade C Y103 | reverse complement strand
TGAACGGTTAGATTTTGGGATTGCAAATTTTGAGAGAACACCAGGTGTCAAAGATGATTGAGTGGGACAAGGTTGCTCAAGGTGGGGGTTTGGGTGGGTCGAGGTGCCCCTTTCAAAATATGTGGTTGTTGATCTTTTCTTTCATCTGGAAATGCCATTTTTCGCGAAACAAGATAGNTACCCCAAGTTACGGCAGATTTCATGGGCAAAATGTTAAATTTTGAACGGTTAGATTTTGGGATTGCAAATTTTGAGAGAACACCAGGTGTCAAAGATGATTGAGTGGGACAAGGTTGCTCAAGGTGGGGGTTTGNAAGGTGGGGGTTTGGGTGGGTCGAGGTGCCCCTTTCAAAATATGTGGTTGTTGATCTTTTCTTTCATCTGGAAATGCCATTTTTCGCGAAACAAGATAGTATGTATGTATATAATATATACATACATATTACTTTCGTGAACCTTTCGCGAACTGAACCTTTCGCGAACTCTAAGATGTGGGGCAACCATGCCTCTTGTGAAGACAGGAACTCAGTCAGGACCTGCCAGATCATCACATGAATTTTGCCCACTTCTTTCTCATCGGAACTCTCGCGAGAACTATCCTGGTAGGTTGCATATTGAATGGTTTTGTGATTCTTATGTCACTAAGGATAGGATATCTAATGAGATCTAACCTTCGCAAGTGTTTCTCGGATACAATTGTTATCAATTGTTACGTAGCGAACTCGAAAAGAAGCATTGTATGAAGGGTCAACTCATGGCAAAGACCTTAAGATCAATATCAATATCCAGGTAATCCCACGTATATCCGTGTATTTACAGAAGAAGAACACTGACTATACCCTGTGATACCTCTTNTGGCAAAGACCTTAAGATCAATATCAATATCCAGGTAATCCCACGTATATCCGTGTATTTACAGAAGAAGAACACTGACTATACCCTGTGATACCTCTTGTCATTCTTTACATATACTCTAAGCGCATCCTTGCCGAACCAATCAACCGTCGAACTTGCACTCCTCAAGCTCGGGCAAACTGGACAACCAAAGTTGCAAGGATCCTCAGCCCGGAGCAGACTCCCACAAGCTTCCAGCAAAGTGGAGAATCGGATGCACACCTTCTACAAAAGTCACGTTTGCTTGGGCAAACCTCGAAGCCATTAATCATTCTCCTCTGCCAGTCCCCAATCATTCTGGGGGAATCTTTTGACAGTCTATCCGAGTCTGTCCCTTCTGAGCCTGCTGTGAACCGCCAGGATGTCAATGAACTCTAAAGTCACATGGACCATTTTAGATGTTCTCAAAATACCAGCCAAACCCTGGTAAACCATGGCAAACAGCTACAGTAACAAGCATCTACTGTTGGTCCACACGCTGCGACCCCAAATTCAGCAGCCTCTGCGCCGAGATTCGCAGCTTTGGCATCATACTCCGTTGCAGCTTCACCTGAGGTTGAACGATATGTCTGTAAGCACGGGAGACCCAGCACCCGACCCCCAATTCTCCTAAAGTGGTGGATGTTTCTGGGCAAAACTGGGCAAAATGTGAGATCCCACATTATTGATTTCAAAGACTACAATTTTTGACTCACCTCCCAACCCTCACCTGGCGCAGAGGCGTCTTGATGATGCGCAGAGAGAGATCCTGCAGTTCCGACAAAGGTGTGTCCAACTGCACGCATTCCACGGCTGTGAAGCCCAGGTCCAAGCCTCAGACTGGGAGATGCTGCAGCACATAGTCCCCCATCTTTAGACAGGTTTTGGAGGGTCTCAGTCGGTTCCCGGGTTTCTTTTGGTAAGATTTGTGTCAACGGAGAGACCGCAACAAGGTGAGTGAGTGATCAGACCTAAAGGGTGGGTGCAGTGGGTGCAACTTGGCTAGGAGACTTTCAACATCTTTCAACGTCTTTCAACCGATCTCTTCAAAGCTTGTGGGCCACATCCCACATCCTAAGCGCCCAAGCCAAGACACGCAGGACCTGCAGTTGAGGTGGCAAGTGTTCCAGGAAAGTGCTGAGCTGCGCGTCACCAAACTTACCTCAAGTGGCGCAAAACGATGCAAAACGGCTACAAGGCACCTGTGGAAAAATCCTTTCTTGCATTGTTCAGGATGTCCAAGAATCCTCTATTGATACCCAATACATAAATTGCCTTACTTTTGAGGATGTGAACCCTTGTGTGCGGCCTTTAATTCCTGGACGTAGGTTTAGGAGGCTACACTCCTCCCCAACCCCCCTTTCTATCCTTACAACTTTCACGGTTTGGACCTCATTTTGTGCCCCGCCATTTTCATGTTGGACGTCGTTGGATATCTGTGGAAGTCTTTTGTAGTCAAGTTGCAGCATCCCGTCAAGGAGAGCTGCACCATGCGTCGCTTCTCGTCATTTTGCAAAGCAATCAACAGCCTAGACCGCTGGAGGTCAGAGGGTCCTATGTCCTAAACATGTTCGTCGTATCTCAAGTCCTTTCACAACAGCCATTGGCCATAGTCCAAGTTCGTATGGTTTGAGAGATGGATGAACCATGGATTCCACCCTATGTGAAACCATAGACAAAACAAACACAGTTTTGGAATCGCGAATTCCCCTCATTCCAGCCATAGATTGCCAGTCTTGACTGGTGAATTTCGCAACTGTTTTGTCGAACCCTACTTCGGCTGGCCCACCTCGAAGTGTCCAGACCCTTCGCTATGGAAGAAAACCTCAGCTGCGGTGTTTGTTTCAGATCCAAGCCGTTTGGGAGGCAAAAAAGACAACGTCAAGACCTCCACAAAGAGAATATCGACACGAACTAAGTGTGTTCAAGACGTTTCAAGTGAAAGTAACAACTGCCATTCAAAACATCTGACAACAAACACCTGGCAAGTTCTCAATAGCCAAGGAGCCAAATGGCCAAGGCAAAGTGCCCGGCCAGTGCACGGCCCACCGCATCANAACAAACACCTGGCAAGTTCTCAATAGCCAAGGAGCCAAATGGCCAAGGCAAAGTGCCCGGCCAGTGCACGGCCCACCGCATCATAACCTCAGCGCACGGAATGTGGACACTTGGCCGCATCGTGACGGAAGAAGTTTTTACATGTTTCAATCACCTGACTAAGCTGTGACGAAAATGTACAACAGCCGCATTTTGAGGCGGCACTTTGAAGGAAACTACCAGAGATCTATCATCTATATTTATCTGACCTGAGTTTCCCAATGCTTCCTCTACGGAGGGTTGAGGGAAGATGCTGAACCGCTGGAGACACATAGACATATAGAATGGGTTGACTCAGTCANAGTTTCCCAATGCTTCCTCTACGGAGGGTTGAGGGAAGATGCTGAACCGCTGGAGACACATAGACATATAGAATGGGTTGACTCAGTCATGAGAGGAAATCAGAAAGAAAAGAACTCCAGAGTTCAATCAAGTTGCTTTCATGAGTGGCTCGGGCTTCTTGTCGAAGAACTTTTGTCCCTGCTCGAGGTAGTACTAAGCTGTTCAGAATTTTGGTCTTATCTGAGGCTTCACTTGCCATAGCGCTGGCAATGNGCTTCTTGTCGAAGAACTTTTGTCCCTGCTCGAGGTAGTACTAAGCTGTTCAGAATTTTGGTCTTATCTGAGGCTTCACTTGCCATAGCGCTGGCAATGTTGACATCCAAGCCTTTCCTTAGCTCGGCACTTTCACCCCACCGCTGGATGCGTTCAGAGAGTAACATGCAGCCAACATGCATCATGTCTACTTGTATCTGGCAACCACAGAGCGGCTGGGCTTGGCTGGGCCAAACAGTGGCCACTTACATTCTCTTCTCAAGACCCGTTGCCTCTCGCATGATCCCCATGGTTAGAGTATAGGTTGGAGTTTCATATTTGGCGGGACCTCTAAGGATCCTGTGAAACTTCCGCTTCTTCAAAGGCCGAGTTTCATCAGAATTTCGGTGGGGAACTCGGCCTCTCGTCGGCTTTACGCCAGGAAGCCCAACAGCGGCATCATCTGCTGCTTTGCGCCCACCAGGCCGTCGGTGATGACATGGGCGCGCCCGTTCTCCGTGGCCGCCACATCCAGCAGCAAAGGGTTCCTGGAAGGCTCAGAGCACCGGCTCAACTCGCAACAAGAGAAGAACATGGTGAGAGCAATGACAGAGATGACTCAGAGAAGCAGGGGATGACAGAGAACGAGAGATTTGAAAATAAGCTGTGAAGAAAACAATGAAAGTGCATGATAAATGATGATAATTCCGCAAATCAACACAAATGCAATGTAAAGCAAGTCAAAGCAATCGCCANTGGACTCTTCAAAGCAACACCAGATCCTGAAAAACTTGCACATTGGTGGATGGGCAACTGCGATCAATTGCCTACTTTTGGCAAGCAGTCGTTCCAATTGAGAGGAAACAGAAGTTCAAGGGTTTTCTTGCATCATCAGAGCCAATCTCAAGAGTCTAGTCTCCTTGCCCCTTGCTAACCCCTTGCTAACCCCTTGCCANAGAGGAAACAGAAGTTCAAGGGTTTTCTTGCATCATCAGAGCCAATCTCAAGAGTCTAGTCTCCTTGCCCCTTGCTAACCCCTTGCTAACCCCTTGCCAACCCCACTTCCAGACAAAGGTCCGAGTGAAGGGCGTGGCGTTCTGGTCCAGAACCAGCAAGACCCCAGCGCACAACTGGATGGCGCGGTAGAAGGACGGCTTCCGGGGATTGTTGCAAATCTCATTCTGCAGCTGATGCTGGTTGTTGGCGTAGGCGCAGACCCAGTACGCCGTTTGATCGGGCAACTGACGCAAAGAGGCGTGCCGCTTCAGGCACGCCACGAACTTGCACACCGGCTCCAGCCAAGCATGGGACACAAACCTCAACCACATTCAACAACTACATGTGAAGAGCTTGGAGCTCTGGAATCTCAGGAAAAACCCTTTCANGCTCCAGCCAAGCATGGGACACAAACCTCAACCACATTCAACAACTACATGTGAAGAGCTTGGAGCTCTGGAATCTCAGGAAAAACCCTTTCAAACAAATCACAACATGTTTTTCTTCTGCNAAACCTCAACCACATTCAACAACTACATGTGAAGAGCTTGGAGCTCTGGAATCTCAGGAAAAACCCTTTCAAACAAATCACAACATGTTTTTCTTCTGCTTGTTGTTCATTTTAATGCGATAACTTTTGATGCACAGGAATGCCAATCTCGGGACCCCATCATGTTTGGCTATATCTCCAATTTATTGTGAAGCGTGCTTGGCTTAATTCACGTTGTTCGTTATCCTCCTATTTTCCCAAGAATTCCGTGTTTTTCAACCATGTTCCGGGAGCTGAGTTGCCACAAGGGTCGTTGAATTTGGGCCGAGGTGGCCACCAACTCGACATAGCTGCAGCCACCTCTTCCATGACCGGCCGTGGCAGGTTCAATGACCCAGAACTTGGCATGATATAAATTGAAGGCCTCGCGGAGCGGAGATTCGGAACTGAAGTCCAGCAACTGAGATCGGAAATCCAGCAGGCCTTCGGACTATGAGGGCTTCGAACGAAGTAGAATTGGAAGATATTGGAACTAACAATTGTCGTGTTTACGCGATTGCTATCGCTTCTTCATCCACTTCATGCGAGCCAGTTTCAATGGACAAATCCGCTCAATTGCACAGTTATGTGCCAATGAAACAGCCCAAAGGATGCCAACTCTCAGCCTCAAAAGACAGGGGCTGCCCGTATCCCAAATGGTGTGCTTCGCACCAGCTGGAGGCAATGTCTTCTACAAAGACCAACCTCTGTGCCCAGTGCGGTCTGTGGTCACATGATGTTTTAAGATTTTTCAGACTTGCTCTCATACACCCGCAGAAACAAGACCAAGCATTGCCCTGGCATTTAGTCCAAGCTGCAAAGATGATAACTGTTCGATGGTGANCAGAAACAAGACCAAGCATTGCCCTGGCATTTAGTCCAAGCTGCAAAGATGATAACTGTTCGATGGTGATTCCTCGCAGTTCTGTTGCTGCGATATGAATTGGAGGTCCGGAACTTAGCTTCGAATAGTTCGCNTCCAAGCTGCAAAGATGATAACTGTTCGATGGTGATTCCTCGCAGTTCTGTTGCTGCGATATGAATTGGAGGTCCGGAACTTAGCTTCGAATAGTTCGCGAACACCTGAGAGTGAGGACGACAATTCGACAATTTGCCTCTGNCTTTCTTTCTTTCTTTCTTTCTTTCTTTCTTTCTTTCTTTCTTTCTTTTTTTCTTTCTTTCTTTCTTTCTTTCTTTCTTTCTTTCTTTCTTTCTTTCTTTCTTTCTTTCTTTCTTTCTTTTCTTTCTTTTTTTCCTTTTCTTTTCTTTTCTTTTCTTGTCTTTTCTTGCTTTCTTTCTGCATCTCGGTTAAGCTACCAAACATGTCCAGCATGTCCAGGCCAAGATCCACCAACGCTGTCCTGATACAACGACCAAGGAACAAAATCAGCATTGAATTCCTGCAGCTGCTGTGTGGGTTCCAACTTCTGTGGACCACAGGACAGCAGCAAATTGCCATGCCAAGGCTCATCCAACCTCAGGCGGTTGCGGGGATGGATGCCTGGAGGACGATCCCAGAGTTTTGCCATGTTTCGTTTGATTAAAAGATTATATCATAACTATCCCCGTTTGAATTTCTGGGATGGGGTCGAGACCGGCCATTTTGTAGGCATAACTTTTTTTCCTAAGGTTGGCCTCTACTAAATGATAGTTCCCAACGATGTTACTGCTACAAAATGATGATTGGTTTTTATGATCCTTCAACTTAAAGGTCGGAACCCAAGACAAACCCCCGCTACAAAATGATGATTGGTTTTTTGATGATTGGAAAAATCCAGTGCTACAAAATGATCATTGATTTTTCCCATGTTCCCAGTTGACGTGCTTCGCATCGCTTCACCCTTTTTTATTCCCCTGAGGCAGCTCCCTCAAGCCGTTCTCGCATACACACGGTATGCATTGCTATGTGCCAATCAAGCCACGGAAACAGCTTCTCCTTGATGATTCCCATAGTAGTGGGGTGATCGAATTCAATGGTCTCTTATTGAATGTCAACCTGTCATCATTCAGTTGGCTTGACATGGCTTGACTGCTTTCCTACATTTTAGTTCCTACATTCATATTGAATGTCAACCTGTCATCATTCAGTTGATGCACGAATTTGAAGGGCCAAAATGGCCAGTGGATGTTGCAATTCAACATGTCACAGGCTTTTTTTCCCATATCATGCATAATCAATCATATGAGTCATATGAGTCAACTGTCGCATTTCACCGCAACCTCCACACACAAAACTAAACCTAATTAGTTTTCCTGCGGCCCAACTTCCTGCGCTTCCTGCGCAAGGACGAACAAACCGATTTCCTTGACCAGCTTCAACATAGGGTTGCGCTTGGGGTGGTCGGCCATGAGGTTGGACTTCACATCGCACAGGTGCTTGTAGACCATCTTGCCGAAGGACTTGTGCTTGCGAACATGCCGATACCTGGGAAAACAATTGCAAAACCAAATTCAAAACAGGGGGCTTCTGCTACAGAATGCTTTTCACCAGCTCTTTCTCTACAAGATGGCAACGCCAAAACAGACAACAAGGATCCCCAAAAAGGCATAGCTACAAAATGAAAGATTACCAAGCATGAGCCAGGCACATATGTTCCAAGGCATTTGGGGCAAGTCTCGAGACCTCGCTCAATGTCACCTTCTCCGCACCATCGAACTTCATGCGGCAGACCCCCTCTGCATTGAACAAAGGAACACCATGGAATGCTGCCTTGTCGATCCGCAGCAGCTCCTCCAAGAAATCTTTGCAAGCTTGAGGACGTGAAGGATGTTTTCGAGCAAACGCATCAGGCCCCATGTCTAAGCTGATGGCCGGCTCAGCTTTCTTGGGCTTCTTCTCCTTGGACTCCTTGGTAGCTGCTGGTTTGGCTGCAGCTTTGGCTTTTCTCTTCTTGACGTCTGGCTTGGGTGGAGCTGGCAACTCGTCAAGGGCCTTGTTGGATCCCCTGGTCATGGTGGGCCCAACCCTCCACTGCTTCATTCCCTGCACCCTGCTGAGCGCATCTGCTGAAGCATCGCTGAGAATGATCTTCATCTTTCCATCACCATGTTTTGGCTCTTCGCCTGAAGTTGAAACTTTATGGACAAAGGATGAAAAAGATACAAAATGGGGTTCCCACTGAGGAGGCTACAAAATGAATCTGTCAGTGTCTTGTGCAGCTGAGAAACAATGCTGGCAATCAAGGACACAAATCAGCGCTTCGAGTTTCACAACCCAAGCTGGCGAGGTAGAATCACACCACCAGGAAGTGCTGTCATCCTGGAAAACCAAAAAGGAAAGTCTGAGCAATTCACAATGATCCCCGGTGAGTCTGGAATGCTGCAAAATCAAAATTAATGTGATTCTGTAAGCCTATCTGTAAGGAACAGTCATTTTGTAGCCTACTCATGCTCACCTACTCACCCCCATGACAGACCAATGCTGCTTCCTGGTTCTCCATTGCAAGCTGGACTGTGCGAAATGCCACACAACTTGTGACCTGGACATCTCCGCTGTGGGGCTTCGGGGATTTTATTCCTCTCCACACCGTGAGGATCATGCCAAGCTCAATCTGCGGTTCAGCTGAATCGCAAGGCAGGCTGAAAAGGACAATGTGTCCAGACCTGCATCATGTTGGCAACGTCAACCTCACCAATGAACCCATATATCATCCAAAACATTCCAAAACCATTATGTCATTATGTATATCTATATTATCATTCTTGATCCTGCCATATCCTGCCCATCAATGCCCATCATATCCTGTCCTCACATGTCCTAACTAGGCACAAATCTTTCATTCTGGATGATCTGTCCCCACAGGCCTCATCCCCCAATCATACAAACTACATCAATGAATGATGAATAAAGCGGCCCTGCACACAAGGCCTGAAGCAATAGCATACCTACAAAACGACATATGTTTTGCTTCCACTACAAAATGATTGTTCAAAGCCACCTGATCACGTCCGGCGAGGCCATGGGTAGTTCCAAATCAGCATGAGCCTTGTCCACAAGTTCACGCCACTTGTGGAGGCGTGATGTGCGAGAACGAAACTGAACTGTCTCTTTCTCGGCATTCATCATGGCAATGGCCCTTTCGTTCCACCTCAAGCACCAGAATCATCAAAAAATTAAAATCAAATTTTAAAGCCTGAGGGTATTTTGGAGTGGGGACACCATGGGACACCCATTTTGCTGACACTGAATGCGTTCATTCCAAACCTCGTCATCTATAAAATGATAGTGATTGATAGTGCTGGCCCATGGCACTGTTGCCTCTTTCATTGGGCAATCCTGAAAGGCCAAGCTGGAAATAAAACAACAATAAACAACAGACTTTTTGATCCTGTTTATCCAAGCTGCTAACTAAATAGCCAACCCATCCCATTGCTACAAAATGATATGCATACAAACCCAGGATACAAAATGAGATAGAACAACAAATCATAAATCAGGAAACTATGGCAAATATTGGCAAATTGAGTTAACCATAGTTAACCTGAATCAGCTGCGCGACCAAGACACTGGTGCCAATTCAGATTTCGAGCCGCTCTGCGACAGTTTCTGGCATTGGGCAACCACCCAACATCCATGCCCCCTGGGCTGGAGCGAAGGTACACATTGAGGCGCCACAGAAGGTTCCAAAAGGTGTGATCACTCTCACGCCTGGCACGATCGAGGACCTCCATCAGAGTCCGTGGGTTTCTGGAACCAACCTGTGCCTGGGTTTTCTCATCCTCCTGCTCATCCTCAGCAATGTCAGCCTTGAACAACTTTCCCAAGTCCTCTGGGTCAGGCATCCGCTTCATGTCAATCTCCTCTGGGTCTTCCATGTCGAGATCATTCGCTGCAGCTTCCAAGGTGATATCAGGGTCGATGAATTTTTTCTCACGCTGGATGCAAGAGACCAGCTCGAAGCATGCATCTTTGCTGTCCGTGGCTTCCTGCACAGACCCTTCCGGCAACTCATCGTCCGCAAACAGTGCCTCACTCAAACCTTGAAAAGATCCTTTGTTGCAAAGTGATGTGTACTCTTTTTCGAGGGCAGGTTCAGACATACTGCTGACTTTCGCAACCAGCTGAATTGCAGAGAGCATCGCTTGCTTGCAACAAGCTTGGAACCTCAGATTCAAACCATGGTTTGGATATGTGGCAGCATGTTTTGAAATAAAAACTATCAATACTATCACGGGGATTCAATGTATCTATGTATCTTAATATCGATTTATTTATGCGGTGTTCACTTTGTTCCATGATGTTCAATGCACTATGTGAACCATCCTAACTACAAAATGGTGTTCACCTGCAGCCACCCTACAAAATGATTCTGTCATTCTCCGTGTCCAAAAACTGTCTTGATCAGTCCAAACCTCGACGACCAAAAACAGGCAAACATTGGGAGATCAAGGAGCTCCTCTGAAGTCAATGGCTGCTCTGCCCGGACTGGTGGCGACAGCTTCGACAGGATCTTGTGCATGCGGAGGGTTTGTCGGGCTGACGCTAGAAAATATGCTCTGCATGAGAGTTGGGAATTCTGACTCTGCTGCCTGAGGCATCCGAAAAACTGCTCAATTGATAGTTCACTGAGTCTGGCATGTCCGGCTCTAAATGGATCCCAGCTAGGATCTTTTGTCAAACAAACCAAAGCCGCAGACAGAGCAGCAAGCTGCAAGGTGGAGCTTGTTTGGTTTGCCATGAATAAGCTTCCCTTGGGGAGCTTTCTTTCATGACAAAGCCTGTCTGATACCATTCTGAAAAGATCAACTGCCACAAAGCCTGTCAAGGCTGTCTCGCACCTTTCCTTCATTGACATCCGCTGGTGTAGGAGGGGTGCAGCTGTGAGGGCCACCTGCATGCTCTATCTAACACAGACCATCCCTGACTATAAAATGCAATTCCCAACCAGTTGCTACAAAATGAACGGCCTAGCCCATCCTAGCCCCAATATTTGGCCAAAAAACAAAATTATGTACATCCATGTTGATCATGCCCAAGAACCACCAGATGGTGAAGCAAAGCTCCTCTGCTGGCCCATGGCACTGTTGCCTCTTTCATTGGGCAATCCTGAAAGGCCAAGCTGGAAATAAAACAACAATAAACAACAGACTTTTTGACCCTGTTTATCCAAGCTGCTAACTAAATAGCCAACCCATCCCATTGCTACAAAATGATATGCATACAAACCCAGGATACAAAATGAGATATCACCAAGTACATAAATGAGGTTCTCCATTCCCGATGAGCTGGCAACCAAGGCACAGGATTGTCAATCAAGAACCAAGGGTTGCCAAGCAAAGCTTGATGCTTGTCACTCATGCTGTTCTCTCGGGAAAATGCGCTTGGTGGCATACCGTTGCTTCGACTTTGTGCCAAGTCAGCCCAAAAGTTTCCGTAGTGGCAAGTTCTGAGGTAGCTCGAGATCTGTCCGCCCGAATTTTTCAGGGCATGGCCTCAGAGTTGCAGTATGATATCTTATCTAAAGATATCTATCGATATCTAAGGCATTTTAAGGCATTGATTGCCATGCGGTGCCACAGGTACCTTGACGTTCAATCCACTCCATTCATGTTAATAACAACTTTCCATAGCTAAGCATACCTAAGCATCATATAGATTCATATATCATATCTTTGCATATCTACTAATCATATCTAGTAATATTGTATCGTAGCAAAGCATCCACAAACATCCACAGACTCAAGCAAGCTATAGTGTCTACAAAATGCCTTTCATGAGTCAGAAGCACTACAAAAAGCCTTCAAGTAGACAATACCAAGATGTACCAAGTGACAAACACCTGGAATACCATACACCACCTCCTCTCCATCATGGGCAATCCTCATGGGAAATCTCGGAAGGCAATTTTCTGGCACGTCCGTGTGAAGAAGCTTTCCAAACCATGGGATGTCGGCAATGTTGGCTGCCTCGTCTGGCGACAACTGCCCATGAAGACTGCGTCGTATCACCTGGTGCGTGGCAGCACTGTCGCACACCAAAGCTTTCACAATCCCACTGCTTTCAGCCATGAAACGGCCGACGATGTCCGCCATGTAGAAGCTTCCTCTCTGCTCTGCATGTGATCCCCCGAATCCAACCTCAATTGGGAGGGCCAAAAGGGAAAGCGGTGTCTTCTTCTGTGCAGATGGCTCCCAAGCTATGAATTCCAGCATGGAAGATGACTTCTGAACAGCAGACACGTCAATGTCTCCAACCTTCTCCATGCTCAGAAAAGCATTGCTGGATGTGAGGGGCTTGTAAACCCCTCCCACAAGACCTTTCTTTGAATGGATCTCTGCCTGGCTCAAGGTCTCCGTGACATATGTTGCGTCGAAGGCAACGACCAAGCGACCTCTGCAGGCAAGAAAGATCAGGAGGCCTAAAGCATGTCTGTGCACATGGTATGCCTATATCTACACACATGTACACATCTATATAACAGATGCATTCAGTCATATAGTCACATATAGTCATATAATCATATATAGTCATATATAGTCATATAATCATATATAGCCATACAATCATATACAGTCATGTTTTCCATAGAATTGTCAATATACATTTTGTTCCCATCCTCATTGTGTACAAAATGATGGTTCTCAGCATATGTGTGTATACGACATATGTGTATATACAAAGCTATGCGTTTCATATCACCAACAAAGTATCTACAAAAAGCATCTGCATATGAAAAAAAATACAAAATGGCCAATCAATGCCAATCTGCGCTTGGGCATCTCCGCGGTTCGAGGAAAGCGTTGCTCAGCCAACTCGAAATTGGATTTCATGATGCCGTCAAAAAGCAAAGCAAGTGCAGGAGTGGGCAACCCATAGTTCTTGAGCTCGTCCAAGCGAACTCGTAGAGCTGATCGTGCAAGACCAAACTCCTGAGCAAGGCTAGGATTGCAGGCTCCCAATGCCAATTGCAAACCACTGTCAGCGATCATTGCCATCTCCTTTTCCGATTCTTTTGACCGACGACCTTTCATGGTAGTGATCCCACGTTCTTCCTTTTCCATTTTGCGCCGACATTGCAGGGCCAGGCCCATAATCATGGGGTGGTTTGAAAGCTGACCTGCAATGGCCGCGCTTGCCACCTCCAGAGTGTCCGAAACCAGGCAAACATGAGAATCGCAAGGTGAAGATTAGGGGCACATGATTTTTGAATGAACTTCATGTTTTCCCCACACCGGAAAGACTCCTCAGCATTCCTCAGCCATTTCCCCATCTGGTTGCTACAAAATGAGTGTTCATGAACCCATGTTCTACAGGATGTCTTTTTGTTTCATCATGTTCAAATGCATTCCCCTTGGGTCCCACCCGCCTTGAGTTTGGCGACGTCTTCGTCACTCACGCCAGAAGCCATCAAGAACTTGAACTGCTGCGTGATGCGCTGGAACTGCTCTGGTATAGCAGCAACATTCACTCGAAGGCACGGCTTCACAATCATGTTCTGCCACTTTTGCATCTCTGGGGAGATGGAATGTTCGCTGAGGAAAGATGTGCGAACAAACTGCTGAAGTTGACCCGTTGGCAGGGCCAGCAACTGATCCATGTTTTGTTGGTCTTTTAGGTAGAGGTTAGTCTCTTTGATCGACTTCAGCACAGACTCCACCACCTCATCGCCTTCAAAAACCTTGGCATTCAGAAGCTCTGCTGCATGGAACTTCTTCGCAAAACGCAGGGGCATTCTCACTATGGACTTGGACTTCGTCAGCTTCATGCACTCGTCGCACACTTGCCGGGATTTGTTCAAGTTCTGCTCAACCTCGTTCTTGCAATCTTTGGATCGCACATGCCAGGAGCCTGAGTTGCCATCCTTCCAGTACGAATGTTTAGCCGTAGCTTCCAGGTTTGCGAAAGAAGCCCAGAGGCCGAATTCGGCTTTGAAGGCATGAAGCATACTTCCCTCCATGGGAAAAGAGAGGTCAAGTGCCTCACATGGAACAGTCTCACCAGCAACTACCTCAAGTCCTCCTGATCGCAGTGCTTGCTGGTGCCCATAGGAGTCAACATGCTGCTGCAGGAAATGACGAACTGATCCAGGCGTCAGCTTTTTGCACTCGCCCACTTTGCCTTCCTTTTGCTTTGCAGTGATGCAAAGACTACAGCGATAAGGTACCATCCTGTTGTGACTTCCCAGAGGTAGAAGGGTGATATGTGGCTCGAACTCTTTGGCAACCGCTCTTGCATCCTCTTCCCGCTTCCAGCGATCCAGGGTTGCATCCTCGTTCTTGCCATTCCTCCTTTTCTTGGCTGGAGGCTTGTCAACCATCTGCTCAGGATTGACCTCTTCAGGATTGACCCCTTCTTCTGCAGCACCCGCAAGTGCCTTATCTCCTGCAAGGGCTGATTCTATCTCCTTCTGCAACTGGTCTGGATCAAAGTTGCATTCCTCCATCGCATGCTTGCAGCTTTCACACGTGATGGCTTTTCCAGTTGCAAGTAGCTTTTGAAACTCTACATAGCCTTTTCCAGAGCACCAGTTGATTTTCTTCATTGGCGCTTTCCTGCAACGTGTCCCTCTACAAGTCTACAAGAAGATGTTCCCAGCCATTGATTCTACAAAAAGCCCACTCGGGCCAACTTAATTAATTTACAGCAAATGGATTTACAGATATTTACCATACATAGAACGTGTCCCTCTACAAGTCTACAAGAAGAGGTTCCCAGCAATTGCTTCTACAAAAAGCCCGCTTGAGCCAACTTAAATAATTTATTTACAGCAAATGGATTTACAGATATTTACCATACATAGAAAGACAGATGAAGACACTATGAGAAACCCACTTGCCAATGTATACTGGAGGCATCTAAGGGGGCCAAAAGATGCCAAACGAATTTCAACAACACGGCCTCCGGTGAATCTTCTGAAAATATGGCCAGTCAAGCAGAATTTTGTTGAGGTAATTCTTGACAGCGCTTTGGCGCAGCTGTGATTCACTGGGCGGAGACTTCTTCGACACACGCTTGTGATTTTTGCGAGTAATTCTAGGCATTTCCTCCTGGGCACCAAGACTTGGTCATTCTCAGCACATCCAGTGTACTGACAACAAACTGAGTTTCATGAAAACCAGAACTACAAATTGAATTCCAAAACATCCCAAAACATCTTTGCATATTAGATCATTCCACCCGTCCTCTGACTCACAAGCTAGCTCCATGTCTTCGTTTTCCTCCTTCTCCTCTTTGTTCACAAGGTGCCTTGCCTTCTTGGAACCTGCTTCATCCTGTTCAGCTTTTGGTGATGATAGTGGTCTCTTGCCGGCTGGACGAAGGATCTTTTCAGGCACTGTCACCTGCCCAAACGCAGCTGGTCGACTCTCTTGGATTCGTCTGGGACATATCTGCGATTTGACTGGAGACAACTTGCTGGAAGAATCTGGTTCCTTGGAGCCACAAGACTCAGTCTGCTTCTTCTTGGGAGGTGTGACCGGAAAGTTATCCTGAATCCAGCGACGTGCATGAACCCCCCAACATCCCTTGATTCCAAGTCTTTACCTGGAATTACCTGCTACAAAATGCTGTTCACAATAATCTCTCCTACAAAATGTGAATGATCATCATCCATTAATCCTTTTTACCTCTTCTCATGCCCTTGTACGCCCTTGTCATCCATCCAAATCATCCAAATCCATATTTCAACACAGGTCCTCATCAACTTGCTGCCTTTCATGATCTCCAGTGGGGGTCTCTGCGAAGGCTGGATGTGCAACATCATCCTGTTTCGCAGCTGCTGCAACTGCAGCTTGATGACATTCAGGAGACAACTCTTCCTGCAAGCCCATGGCCATGAACAATGTTTGCCACGATTTGCTGTTTCTCCGGTTCACCCACAGAGAGCAAAGCTCCTGACACAGAGCCCGTTAATGAATACACACAACTAAACATGTCTATAGATGCATGCTAGGCAAATAAACGATCGTACAGGTCAGTACAGAATGATGGGACCGTGACAACAAGCTACAAAATGACCAATCAAGACTCCTTTCTCAACTGCAGCACATGGGCATTGTTCTTCAGAGATCGCCCAATGACTGGCCCTCCAAACAAAGTGAGTACACTCCAGATAGCGCAGTCACCGTCAGCTGGAACTTCAAGAGCATGAAGGTCCATGCCATGCATGGTTTGAAAGAAATCAGCCTTGGAGTTGAGCAACGCTAATCTATCTTTCAGAGACTCAGCGAGGTCATCATCAGATTCATCCTCAATGCGCTGGTGAGTTTTGCGCAAGTTCTGGTCCAGCTTGGCAATGGCCGCCTTCGTTGTGGATTCGAACAGGCCTTCTTCGCACTTCTCGAGCTGCTGTTTCGAAAAGACTGGGATGAAGTGATTGAGTTGTCTGAAAGACCCTCTTTGCCAGTCTGCTCTGACAGCTGCAAAAATCCATACGTCTGGAGATGCAAGGTCTGGTTCGTGTGGTCCTTCCCAGATTACGTGATCGGGAACAAACTGCTCCATGATTCTCACTCCACTGCGAATCACTGGATTCCCACTATTCTCGTCGTCCCAGTAGACCACTGCCAGTTCTTTGCCATATGCGATCGAGAACAAGCACAAATCCAGAATGCCCAGGTAGAAGCCTTTCTTCTCACAACTTTGTGCATATTGCGCCTTGATTGTTGGCACATTGTTGGCACCAGAAGCCATGTCTTTCAAAGGACTGTTGTTCACTCTTGTCCATAATGTTATGTTGACCAACTAGCTTCTCTTTAATTTCTTGTATGTTGATGCATGTTGTGTCATTGTGCGGTCATGAGTGTGAAGCAGGCTAAACTTTCAATCCCAAATCGTAATACAACATGGCTGTGCACAAGAATGAGACCTACAACCTGCAAAGTGCGCACAATTTAGATACTCAAGTCTCAACTCAAAACAGGCGCCATGAGCTCACTGGTCATATTGTCCAAGCCCTCTTGGTCAGAATCAGCTTCACCTTCATCGCTCGACGCAGCATCGCCAAACATCATGCCCTCCTTCATGGACATATTCACTACATCCGGGGTGTCCTCGAACGGTTCTTCTAGCTTCACAGAATTCAGAAGCGATGAAAGTAACATGTCTTCTTGATCTTCATCATCAGTGCGCTGTGGTTGTTGCACCTACGACCAGCAACATGAACTGGTCCCCATTCTGTTCAAACTTTAATTGTAAAATCGTTGATTTTCAACACTTTTCAGTGGATTTCACACAGGGGTCCAGAAGCATCTACGATATGAGATTCATCTGATGTCTATCTTACGGCAATGCATTTCATCTGATGTGTTCTGATGTTGTGCTATACCTTCTAGTCAAATCAGAAAAAACGGTCTAGACATATTCAAACATGTTTCAACTTTATCAGACAGTTCGAAGACACACTGGGCCACCTCGACAGGCGAAAATGTTTCCCCACTAGGCGCAGGTGCAGGCGCAGAAGGAAGCTCTGGTGGGACCTGGCATCATTGGAATGAAGGGGGAAATGCATGGAAAGAGATGGGATGAGGGTAGGTGGGGAACCCTGAACATTCTTCAATGTCTCTACTCTGGTCGCCACTGGTCATCACCGGTCCCCATTCTGTTCAATCTTTAATTGTAAAATTGTTGATTTTCAACACTTTTCAGTGGATTTCACACAGGGGTCCAGANTCCCCATTCTGTTCAATCTTTAATTGTAAAATTGTTGATTTTCAACACTTTTCAGTGGATTTCACACAGGGGTCCAGAAGCATCTACGATATGAGATTCTAGGATGGGGTCGATCCCCGTTTGAATTTCTGGGATGGGGTCGAGACCGGCCATTTTGTAGGCATAACTTTTTTTCCTAAGGTTGGCCTCTACTAAATGATAGTTCCCAACG
>BGPT01003330.1:7556-31288 GCA_003297045.1 Symbiodinium sp. clade C Y103 | reverse complement strand
TCTTCTGGCGGGAGTCAAGACCGTCATTTTCTCAGACAGTGAGTCAGTGAGAGGTGCCTTTTTGAAGTCATGGTCTCAGAATAGCACTTGCGACAAGATCTTGTTTGCTGTCTTTGAGATTGAAGAGAGTTCTCGAGCCCAGATGTGGATTGAGCGTGTCCCAAGCCAGAGTAACCCGTCAGATTATCTGTCAAGGCAGGAAGTTGACGTCTTCTTGGGACTCAAAAGGTCGAAGTGTGACCTCAAGCAACTTTGGTGTGAATTGGTCCTGTCCAGGGGTGCCAGCGCGACCAATGGGTCGAAGCAATCGAACCAACCCCAATAGAAAAAAGGGAGTGAGCGGCAGATCAGTGTGAGTATTGCTTGACATACATGTCCACATGTCTTGTTGATTTTTATTGCAACTGCACGAAGGATCAAGGAAGTAAGACGCGTCTCATGGTACATGATACAGTTTTACTTTAGAAGATCCTGAAGAGTTTCATTCAGAAACGTTGCAGTTGCATGTGATCAGTATCTGTTCTTATNGACGCGTCTCATGGTACATGATACAGTTTTACTTTAGAAGATCCTGAAGAGTTTCATTCAGAAACGTTGCAGTTGCATGTGATCAGTATCTGTTCTTATCTTGAGTGAGTAGACTGTGGACATGTCTTTACAGTGCATGTGAGTAGTATCTGTTCTTATCTTGGGAGAGTTGATTGTGGAACATTTTTGGATCTGTGGCCTTTTTGTTTCNGACTGTGGACATGTCTTTACAGTGCATGTGAGTAGTATCTGTTCTTATCTTGGGAGAGTTGATTGTGGAACATTTTTGGATCTGTGGCCTTTTTGTTTCGAGTCCGTGTTAAGGAACACGGCAACACAACATGTGGTCATGTCATCAACCAGCAAGTGCAGGTAAGTTCCTTGACCGTCATGTTGTAAGTAAGTTTCAGTCATTTCACAAGTAGGTCATCAGACACAGATCAATTTTTCGACCCAACCCATTTCATTCCCACCCTCAACGTGAGGATTGTTAGTCTACAAGTGTAGACATCCTTGGCAAGTGCCTCTTCAAGTGTCCTACCATTCTTCTTTTCACTGATCTCTGAGCAAGTGCTCTTCCTCACCGCCGTGGGTTGCCATGAATGATCAAGGGGAGACTTCTCTCCAAGATCTTCTTCGACCGTTGACACAAGTCGATACTTTGTTGATGCGCTTCCGGGATATGCAGAATCAAATGTTGCTTCACGCTGACCTCCTGGATCAGTTCCATCCCCAGGCCTCGGCATCTCTCCGAACGACAGCCCAGGCCTTGCAAGAGACAATCAATTACTTCGAGAACGAAAAGTGGATGGTGATCCTGGCATTCCGGAGTGCTCTTCAAAGTCACCTTCGACGGGAACATAGGCTTCCAACCGTCGATACGGATCTTCATCACGGCGGATGAGTCATTGAGATCAAGGAGATCCGCGCGATCAGACTAGTGCCTAACCCTTAGGCCTAGCCAGCGCGACCAATGAAGGGAGTGAGCGGCAGATCAGTGTGAGTATTGCTTGACATACATGTCCACATGTCTTGTTGATTTTTATTGCAACTGCACGAAGGATCAAGGAAGTAACATATCAGTATTATATATATATATATAGGTTTATGATGACATTCCATGACGGAAACTATGGTGGTTGTCTGGGTTTTCTGGGCATGTAAAACGTATGTTGTCAGATTCCATAAGATTTCAGGGCTGTAGCAACTGAAACCCGGCAAAGTAAATCTAGAAAACAAACAGCTTGATTCTTTTCTATGATCAGTTTGGGGCTGCTTGTAAGCACTAGTTTGTGCTTGGTCGACCCGTCACAAGTTGCAAACCCGTCCAATGTTGTCAACTGTTATTTTGTATCACACTATAGACAAAATGCATCAGCCCTAAGAAATGGATAAGTCAACACAGAATTCCGTTCTTGTGCCTTCTTACAACTGGATGTCACCAGCAAAAGTCCCCGAAAATTCCTCTGATAACAAGTCAGCATCCGTTTGGTGGCATCTCCATCAATCTCCAGAATGTATCCCCCAAAAAAGATTCCCCAGCAATTTTGGTATATGTCTGTATTCCAAACATCTATCATATATATCCGAAAACTGGGGTCTTAGTCCTATAGATCGTCTTATAGGTTGATCGATATTATTTTCATTCCAAAAATCATAGATCTGAACGATACGTTTTTATCTACATATGATTCTCTATCAGGGATTCTATATAAGTTGGATTAAGTTGGTTTAGCTTCAGCCCATGAAGACATTCTAAGATGTCAAAAATGTACCATAAACATTCATAAGCTGCCATAAACCATAGTTAGCCTCTGGATCCCTCTGGTTAGCTCCAGGAGTTGGCCGATGCGCGCAAAGCCACCGAGGAAGCCATCGCCAAGGAAGCGGCCGCCGCGGATGCGGCGCGAGAGGCGGAGGTGCCTTGCGGAGAGGGAGTGGTAGCAGTTCTAGGGATTTCCATGGTGATTTTTGAGGGTGATTTGAGGGTGGTTTAATGGTGATTTAATGGTGGTTTAATTGGATTTAATGGGATATGATCGTGATTTTATGTGGATTTAACGGATTTTCATGGAGATTTCATGGGGATTGAATCAACAAAAATGGGGATAGTAATGGGAATTACCCTCTGGTAATTAAACAGTTTGCTATGGTATAGATGGCCCGCTTCTATATGATTTATATAGTATATACCTACTAATGAGGATGATTTTCCATTGCAAACTGTCAAATTTCCAGAGGGTTGCTGGTTGAAAAGCAGGGTGATCAGAAGTTCCTCTGTTTATGGGTTTATCAATGCTTGTCACAGTCTTAATCTTGTATAAATTTGATGGGCTTATGCCATTTTGAATGATGAGTTGATCCTAAGTTTTTTTCATTCCGAACGGGGTGATCTAAATGGTTCAAGAATTTGTTGATGGTAAGTTATGTCAATTTTGACCGGGGCTATCCAATTATCCATGTTTAAGTATATGTAAACTCTGTAAACTGGAACTATGGCTACCAAACAGTTCTGAATCGTGGATCCGAAAAGTGACTGGCTATGGATCCTCTCCGAATCCATCTGCCAGCACTGCCAGGCCAACAAGTTCCGCGCAAAGCTGGATGCCGAGATGAAAGACAAGATGGCCAATGCCGAGAGCACCATCAAGGCGCAGCCCTAAGCCACTTCCGGTGGGGGTCCCACATGAAGAATGGCGGTTTGAAACGTCCCAGAATTCATAGTTGGGCGGTCTAACAAGTTGTGTTTCAAATATCTCTGGTTTGTTCACAATTGAGAAAACACGATCCCAACTCAAAATGCTTTTTGGATGGTTTGAAGCGAAGCAGATAGGGGTTGATACTGGTTGATAATCGGTTGAATCTCATCATTTTCAGGAAATCCTCATGGTGGTTGAGAACAGGGTGGAGCATGGCACTCTAGCCCTTTGCATCTCTGTGGTGTTTTGACATACAGATGAATGACAAGGAAGGGGATGGATGAGACATTTAGCGGTTACATTTCTTGTTGTGCTGATGGTGCCTTTATCATTGCTGCAAGATCCTGCCATAAGCTCTCACCAATTCTGCTCATGTGGATCCTCAAATATCGACCAACTGGAGGCCATTATGAACATTTCGAAATCTGTTTTAAGTCTTGCAAGGGTATCCAATTTCATCAACCACTTGGGATTCTGTATGCCTTGTCGCCCCAGGAGAGACAGAAGGACTTTGTGAAGCAGTCCCTGGCGGCCGTTGGCCTCTGAGAAGGGCAGGGCGCGGCGACGGGGAGACCTTGGACCGGAGAAAAGCTGTGCCGACGTGAGGAAGTTTTTCTGTTGTTTTTCTCTGAGAATCATGGCTAATAATGGTTAATACTGGTTCATTAAGGGTTACAGTAATAATGGTCAAAAATCTCTACCCCCTAGTACTAAAACACCCCTCCCCTTCCCAAATAATAAACACGGTGATCTATTTTTATTATTAAGGGGGTTTTTGTATTAGGGTCCGGGTGCCCCTAATAGTCAAAACCAAAACCTTAATAATAAAAATAAGAAAACGATTTCAAAATTGATTAAATCCCCTATTAAAATCCATTTAAAATATTGCCAAAAAATTGGATTTCGCAGCTTTCCCCTAATAATCAACACCAAAACCTTAATAAATAAAATAAGAAAACAATTTCAAAATTGATTAAATCCCTTATCAAAATCCATTTAAAATATTGCGACCCTAATACAAAACATCAGGCGTGATCCTATTTTCTTTAATAGGGGGGCATTATTTCACTATCCTGTTCTCCTATTGATTTTCAATTACCACAATTAAAAACGCAATTGTGACCCGCAAAAAAAAAAACAAAATGACCAGTCCACTCCTATTTTTATTAATTGGGGGAGTTTTAGTACTAGGGGGTGGGGATTAATCATCATTGTTAAGTATTACTATTCAAAATGGACCCCCCTGGTTAGAAAGGTAAATCATCTCACTACTTTTCCAACAGGGCCTGAGAAGAGCTGAGAATTGGTCCAAGATTTTCCAAGGTTTTTGTAGAGAACTCGCCTCAGTAGTCGTTGACTCTGGGGTCCGGTCCACAGGACCAGCCCACCAAGTTTGGACATCAGGAGTCAGGAGTCACAAGAAAACATGGTTTGAAGGTGTGCTTGCTTTGTGCAGGTGATTGTCATCGAGTCATGCTTTGATATTCTCAACACAGGCGCGGATCCTGTTGAATTATGCCACTTTTTTCCCATTTCACCTCGCCGCAAAGAGCGCGGACAAAAAGCTGATGCACACGTTGAGCTGAGGGTTCCCATTTTGCCACAGCCCATACAAAAACCATCGAGATATTCCACCGGGATTTCAGTGATTGTTGGTCAGATAATTGGGGGATATGCCTGTTGACATTAGCCAAATCTTTGCCATTTTGTAGTTCCCCCTTACTTGTACTATCCACTATCTGGTGAACAAATCCTTCATATATGGGTGTATCATATACCCATGTGAGTGCATAGAATACACACAGGTCCATGGAATCCCAATCAGACCTGTTCTAGTGTCCAAAATACCGGCGTCGGTTATACCCCTCATGGTTGCTGAACATTCAACCACTTCTCCAAGATTTCCAGATTCTGCCTTAGCCAGGCCAGGGTAGACCGCTGACAGATCGTCCATGGTGGTTTTGTTTGGTACAACTTGTGGACCTCGAGGCATGGAGGTTTTCCATCAATGGGGGGTACCCCCAAATCATCCATTTTAATGGGATTTTCCATTGTAAACCAACCAGCTATTGGGGTACCCCCATTTATGGAAACCCCCATATATGGCTAGAATAGATGGAACACCAGGTTGCCTTATTGTTGTTAGGTCCTGTTAGGCGGCAATGACTTTGATGTTGGCCTTGGTGGGGAGTGTCCACGTGCTACGTCCCAGATCTTGGGATGAACAAAACAGATTATAGCTGTAGTGGTTTGTTTTGGCTGGCAGTGAATTTAGGATGATATATATATATATATACATATGTACACACATTTATGTATATAAACATCATGCACATGAGGATATGCTATATGTATGTACATATTTGGCATGATTGCTCTTGGCACCTGATCAAATTTTGAGGACGGCATTGCTATGGCTCAAAGAACGGCGCTTGCAGCACGCCCGTGGCCCTGCTCACCTATTAACCACCTAAACCTACAGACAGTTTATGAAATCAGTGGCACCGATCCACCCCAGTTGATGATTATATGGGGTTATATTATGTTATACTATCCAAGATAAAAGTGGGGAGTACCACAATCCAAACAACCACAGCAGCCTTAGCAGAAAATTCACCTGATGGCTCAACAAGGAGTGTTACCCCCATCAGTTGGACTGGAAGCATGACGTACTCTCAACGTACAGCAAGATCTTAAGAGTGGCAATGCTCGGAGATTCCAGTGCAAGGCGGAAATTTGGAGGGCGGCTTGGTGGAACTAAACCCAAAGTACTATAGATTACTATAGATTACTATAGATTCCAGATTAAACTACAGTACTATAGAGATCTATATAACTAAATAGTTTTCTATTCGCAACGATATACTTTAGATATCCATAATATTATGTATAGATTACGTACCTCCCCCCCAAAAATCAATCTTAGGGGTTGATTGATCGCAGTGAATGCATGAAATGCATTGAGTTGCGCCAGGATGGAGCATGGTGCCGGTGCATATGGCAGGCCAGGATTTTTTCCATGCACGTTTCATTGGGCTGCCATGAATGAAACCAACGCTGCAGAGTGGTTCGACCTGTTTGCGGTTGCTCCTGGCGAAATTTGTCCCCTTGAACCACAATTTGAGTATGTCAAAACGTGGGCGGTAGCACAACCAGATGTGTAGCACGTGTGATGTCCATCCCTTTGCCGTTGGGGATGTTGATTTGTTGGTTCAAC
The DNA here is from genome assembly GCA_003297045.1 of Symbiodinium sp. clade C Y103. NCBI lineage: Eukaryota > Dinophyceae > Suessiales > Symbiodiniaceae > Cladocopium > Cladocopium sp. clade C. The sequence continues at coordinate 24,844 of BGPT01003330.1, read as the reverse complement.
CAGCAGATGAATGGCTGCAGGTATCCTCTGTTGGTGAAGATTCCGCGCGCTGAAATGCATGGGAGCACCGTGGGGTTGGGCTTCTCAGGGTATTTCAGTGTCCATGGTGCATAGGCGACCCCTAAAGTTGATCTATTAAGACGGAGCTGTCATCACATATCCAAGCATTATAGGAGTTTTGAATGACATGTTACATGTTACCAATCAAATTTACTCCGTTGGTGCTTTCAGCCTTGTTTTCAACTTTCCAACCAATAAGTGGGATGGGGTACCATGTGCCCAGCGGAGGTTTTTGAGATAAAGGTGGCAAGGACCATGACTGCTTTCCACCAGTCCCCCACTGCCACTGCAGGTTCCGGCACACGGAATACATTATCGAGGTAGATGATTGTGGGAAGGTGTATACCCGCTCGCGCAGGCTCTCGGGTGGAAGGACAGCTGGCAGCTGTGTTTTTTTCGGGAAGTCTGGATGGTTTGGTTTTCCCTCTTTTCTAGTGAGCTCCACCACTTTTGGGATCTCCCACAACCTCCAGCGTTTGGCTATTTTCTGCAACCTTCCTCACCTCATTTAAGAAGCCCCGCTGGAAAAGGTACACCATGTTTGCTTGGCTACATGCCGAACTCCGCCACAGAGAGCTGGCTTGCGCCCTGCCGGGACACCAGTCTCGGAAAAAAACGACCTCGACTTTTTGGGACACCTTCAGCAGATTTTCAGGCAAATTCCCTATAAATTCCTCTACAAATGGTGGATTTTCCATTGCCAGGTTTGATTACCGGAGGGGTATCTGAAATGTGGCTGGGACGGGAAGCTCAATGCAGCTGAGAAATCATCAGTGGTTCAACCAGTGAAGTCTGCATCCCAGGTGACAAAGGATGCAAACACGAAACACTGCTGAGTGAATGAGCTGCAGGCCTTCTACCATTTATGTATATCCATTTCTGGCTCTTGATGATGCATGTTGCGAGTCCCGAGATTGGCCGTACGTTCTATTCAAAAGCAGCATTGCAAGTCGGGAAAACTTTTTCAAGGGAACTACAATGCACTATGTTTGTATATACATATATACATATATATATATATATATGTATATGTATATATGTAGATACTGTATATGAATACATATGTACATATATTCGAATTACTATATTATATGATATCTTGTACACTAGCCCCGCATGTTCCATTGGAAATGTCGGAACGCTCACCTCTTTGCTGACTGGGTGCTTCGTGTGCTCTGGCTGCGTAACTTGAGGCCGGAGTTACCGCCTAAGAAGGTCTTGGGCAACCGCGAATCGGCTCGGAGTCTCAAATTGATCAAAGTTGAAGATCCGTACAAAGTCACAGGTTTGAAGATTTTTTTTGTGGTGGCTTTTATGGTTGATTTAATGAAGATTTTATGGTGATTTAATGTTTTTTTTTTTTTTTAATGGGATTGAATGGGGATTTTAAGAGAATTCAATGGGATATGACCAACAATATGGGTGATGGGTACGTCCAAAATGGTGGATGCCCAAAAGTACCATTTCAATGGAATCATGACGAGAAACCCACATAAACCTGCGTGAAGCATGATGCAGTTTTTTTTCTGTGAATACCCACAGGCTTGACAAGTGAAAACATGAAGACAGATTTTGTAGGGTAGCTGGAATGGTCCCTACTTCACAAACGAGGCTGTCAGCACCCTGAGGCGTTTGTGGAGAGACGGAAACAAATGTTGGAGGAGACTGGATTGCAGCCTGGAGGATGCGGTTGGAAATCTCCAATATTTTCGCTGACCTGTGGGACTTCACCCTTTGTTTTACGTGTTGTTTCTACCTGGATGTTTCCCCAAAGATGTGCCGACATCCAGCTCTTGTTGCAGAGGATTACTTGAAGGCGCTGCTGATGTTGCCGGCCGTGATTCAGGCCCGGCAGTTTTGATCTGATTTTTTTTGTTGCCGATGGGCTTGGCGAAGGGATAACTGGGGTGCCACGACTTCTCACTTTTCCACACTCCCCTCCGATTGTTTGAAGTGTTTTTTTTTCATATCATCCTGCATTTAAAATGGCACCCTGTCACAATACTCAGAACATCTTAGAACGAGTTCAAGAGATGCAGCAATGCTCGAAGAAGGGGGTTGTAAAAGAATGAAACAAACATGTTTGCATCTTCAAATCCCCATTTTCATCCATTTTCCCCATTCTAAATCCCATGAACATCTCATTTTGAAGGCACCCATCCTGCCCGAATTTTAGGATGGCATGATTTGGGCCTTTCTGGATGCCGACGAAGCAACTGCGGTGGTGCCCAGGCATTTTGCCCCGGGGGGCCAGAATCTTCAGGAAGCTTTGGATTTCATGAAAATTCATTGGATTTGATAAGTTATACACACAAGTATTGGGGGAAACAGGTAGATTAGTGTATATGGGATGTGGGATTTGAGTGTGAACATATTCCATATCTGATATTAGCTTGTTCGACAAGTCCTTGGTATCGAGATGCTGAAAAATACCTGTACCAAGATTCGTTCTGACCAAGACATCCAAAGCTCTTAACATGTTTGGTCACAGTTGGGTCTGGATCAATTTTTCTTAAAGAGTCGTCATTAAAACCCATCTCACTTTCTGTGGACTGATCCCAATAGATTGGTTTTGTTTTTTCTTGTCTTGTTGGCTCGTATACGATTTTTGGTGGGTTCATGTTGGTTGAGTTCCAATCCAAATGTTTGATGATTTATGTTGGTTCGTATCCCCCCAACTTTATATATTCATGTCTCCCAACATCCCAATTCCATGTTGGCTTATGCCAATTTTTGTTCAAGGTTCATGATGTCCTGCCAAAAACGCATCAGCAAATCTGAAATGCCTGACTTAGATGTGCATCCCAGACAGCAAAATAAGGGGATTTTAGATAAAAATGTTGATCCAGTTATCAGTGGGATACCATGATATAGTGGTATACCCCAAGAAATATGTGTGTATGTATATATAAATATATACATATATAATATAGACATACATAATTATATACATATATATATATACGTATAACTGTATATATGTATATATTGCACAATTATAGAATGACACACATATATAAATAACCATCTACTACCAGTGCAGGTTCCTCTGTCGCCAAGCCACCCACCCCGCGGCGGAGAAGTGTTTGAGCGCCTTAAAGCGCGCTGTGGCGGAGAAGCAGGTGACGTAACAAGGGGATGGGGGGATGGGGCTATGGGGAGCTGGGACGGGGATGGGGATGGGGGGATGGGGATGTTGAAAATAGAATTTGAAGTACTAACTAATGATATTTTTGAGTAGTTAGAATGGTCTAACATGATTAGTAAACCCAAGAATGAAGCAGAAAGACTGTAGTTTTACCACTTTGGGTTTTGTATAGACCCCAACAACTCAACATGAACAGATTATTTACCCATGTTATGTCAGGGGGTGGTCCGGTCACGCATGCTCGCGTGAACCATGAGACGAATGTCAGAGATTGTATTTTCCACGTTTGACAGGATATGGGTTTGTCAGAAAATCGTGTACCTGTAGATCCATTGTATCATCCTCATTATCCCAATTAAATGGCTACAATTGTGGGTATGCCCTATTTTCAGACAAACCCATATGTTTCATAGACAATGTCTCCACATGGAAGTGCTCAAAATACAGCCTCAATATGCCTCAATACTATCCCAAGTTTGACAAGCATTGAGCACACTCACCCCCCGAAAATGGCTGGCTGAACACCAAACATGACCAAGCCCTCTAGGTCGGAAGTTCTTGAATTTCAGCCATACCCAGGGTTGTTTACCTCGCCACATGGCTTGGGGCTTCAAACTGTTGACATGTCAACTGGAGAGGATGCGCATCAACCAGTATGATTCATCCCAAGCTGGGGGGCTTTACGATCATCCAAAAGCATCCTGAGGAAAGATTCCAACATGTTTCAATTCAATTCAATTCAATTCAATTCAATTCAATTCAATTCAATTCAATTCAATTCATCATCATCATCATCATCATCATCATCATCATCATCATCATCATCATCATCATCATCATCCCCATTCAAGAAAAAAAACCTTCTGGCATCATCCAACATGTCTGGAACATCCACTGGTTCCCGATGATCTTCGTCGCCAGGAAGAAGTCTTTCGGCTCTGCGATGCAACGGTCCTGGAGGAACTCGCCAAGTTCGCCCGGGCAGAGGCTACCGAGGTGCCAAACGGTGAAACCCCATGGCTGGTGGTAGTTGATGGTAGTTGTATATTCCTTCAAACTTAGAATTTGTGAAACCATGATTCTTGTTAATCATTTGCGTCAACATCTGAATTGTATAAGTAAGTATTGGAGAGTGGCTGTTGCATGAAACCTCCTAAAACGATGGGTATAACATCATTTTCTATTATTGTATACGTGTTCCCAATTTAGATTCAATACAAAAAAGTCAAGGCCATATATGTGAAATAATTGCCGCCAATCCAACTTTCTTAAAATGGGGAATAACAGCTATATAATTGGGTTTACACTATGCCATTACAGAAATATGGCCAGATGTGATTTTCCTTACAAATAAAATTTAGTATAGATTTTAAAGAAGATTCATTGAAATATTTTGTCAAATTACTACATCTTACCAAGAAGCTATGAAGAAACTTCATCTATCCTTTTTTCATCTAGATCCTGATCCATCCAATATATCAATAAGAACAATAGAGATGTATTATCTATCTAGCTGCCAATTTGGCAAACACTAGGTTCTCACCCAATCAGATTTGTGTAGACATGCCGAATCCCACAACAACATCTGCATGTTTTCCCGATGTCGTCCAGAGCCATCATGAACCTATCATTGCGCAATGATTTCCTGGTCGTTGCATGGGTTTTGTCCTTTATATTAACTCATAACTAGATGGAAATAGCATTATAAAGTCCCGGAATTGCTTTAAATTATGCAGGACACCCCGATATTTGGGAATAAGAACCCATAGTCTCCGGTTTCGGTTTTCCCTTCAAAAATCCATGGATAAAGCCTTCCATCAATAAATCGCCCCCTCATTGCTCCATCCTTGCCCTTGCCTCAGCCTATGGTGACGGGCCAGACACAGGCGGGGGGGGCATGAGATGTCAATCTCAGAGGTGTGAGATCACACAGATGTCTAGCCATCAAACTCGCTCCATAAAGTCATAAGACTCATTCAATTCCCACACACCCATTATAGTCCATGAATTTGCCAGGTGCGATTGAAGAATCGTGCCAAGCTGTGTTTCATTTTGCCGGAAGCTCAGAGTCTCAGGGGCTGATTTTCCATATTACAAACCGAGGGTTAAAAGATGGCACTAAAGCCTAATAATGAAACCATCCCATTGCAGACAGTAACCCACCATATAGGGGCTATTATGAATCCCAGTCACAGGAGTACGTACACACACTACGTACACACACAACTACAAGCTGTGCCATGCCATGGAAAACGGCACTTACTCTGACAGCCATGTCATCATGTGCCCGTGACATCCCTAGGTACAAGGTGATCAACTATGATCGCGCTCGGCACAAGTTGGTGCAGTCAGACGTGTGGGGCAGCCCTGGGTCACTGGTAAACAGAACTTGTTCGACCCAGCACCTGTTCAAAGATGTTTTGGGAAGCTACATCACTGTGATGTCTACAGTAACACAACGAAGCCCTGATAGGAATGAATTGGATCTATTCATGATTTGGCTGAGACTGTGAATCAGGATGATCCAAGGCGAAGGACCTCATTGTGGGTTGTGGATGGCTGTGGGTTTTGACCTTGTCAGTCTTATCCTTCCCTTCTGGTCATGAAAGGTGTTTGGAATCCTGCTCTTCTTTACCATTTCAAATAGTAGATATAATAAGATATCAACATGTATATATTATATGCATGTGATTATATGTGACTGTATACATATACATATACATGTGCTATATTGTACATACATTTAGATACATGTAACATAACCAAATACAATATAACTATATACAATACAACGATATTGTTTACAACTACATACAATTATAGAACACATCCTTCTGATCATAGAAATGGTCACATCTCATCTGCGAGGTTTGGCGCCTTGCTGGCACTCTTATGTCGGGCCACTGACGACGAGGCGATGCCTTTGGGGAATGGGGGATGGACCTGGGGCATGGGTTGGTTTCGTTCGCCAATAATTGAGGATTGAGAATAGTAAAGGGGAAACAACAATACTGGGGATTAAGATGTTACTAATAGTATTTTGAGAAGTGATGACAATTGATAATGGATTGATTTGGTTTTATAGCCAATCATCGATCATAATTTTCAATTATCACCAAGTCAGTTCACAATTTTTCTATTGGTCATTATCAACCAATCTATTCCAATAGAAAATAAATTCCCCAAGGGTGGTAATACATTGATTGATTCTGGCCAGTACTTGATTTTCTATTCCCAATTATACATAATCATCAATAATCATCATCTATCAACATTATCGTTTATCTATGTCAGTTAATGTTAGTTAATGTTAACGTTAACTTTTATCCATTCCCCAAATCCCAATGGACATAATCCCCGAATAGATTTAGTTTATTGTTGGAATACTTATTCCCTACTTATTGTCCATCCCAAGATTTTAGACTTGTGGGTGCAAAAACAACATGGGGTATATCCAAAATGTGCCATCGAATAAAGGGAAAATCATGATCAACCATATTTCGGAAATACGTTTTGGGCTACAATGTTTTCAGGCAAAGCCAACTTGAGGTTATCCAAAGTTTTGGAACTTCATTCCATCTCATGGTTTCCAAAACACTTCTCCCATTTTTTGAATGGCCATAAATCAAAGTCGGATGCTCCCCCATTTTGAGACCAACGTGAATAGGTATGTTCATTCTATTCGCATGCGAGTTTACACAAGATGTTGTACCATCCATTTTTTCTCAATCTAGCAAACTTCAATCCATTGGCAGTCATTGAAAGTGGACTCAAGGCCAAATAAATCCTACCACAAAACACCTGGGGTTGTTGCACAATTTTGGGAAAACTGTCCTTAAATTCCATGGTTTGTTATCATTTTCCTTATGAAAATTGCCATAACTTGGCCCACGCGCCCCATTTCCTGCGGAACTCTGGGAAAACCTGCAGATTGAGCTGGAAATGGCTGCGGAGCAGCACAACAGCCTGGCACCCGGCACTTTCAGGGCTTTGAGGCGAGTCAAACTTTCCCCGATCAGCTGATTGGAATCCTGCCGGTCTGCCCAGGTTTTTGGGCCTCAAAGTGTGTGAGGTCCTTGATACAGGACTTGGGAGACTTTGTGGATGACTTTGGGATGTAAAAAAAAACGATGCCTGGATACCTGGTGTTCTGTCAACTCCAGGAATAGGAAATGACCCGTGACTTACCTTTGAGCTGAAAATTGCTTGGGATGTTTGTGAATTGTGAGATAGCTGTTGTGAGTAGTGAGTGTGCCACTTCCATTCTGGGGTCAAACCATGAGAATCATTCTAAGAATGGCATGATCATTCTTCCTGCGGAGTACCAGGATCAATCCGGCTGAAACCAAACGTTGACTTTGGTTGACCGAACTGAAACTGATCTTGTTCAATCTTGGGCATATATATATATATATGTTTTTGGTTTTCCCCAGACCTGTGTACGGCGGTGTTTCCCAGGAGACGAATGGGGAGGCGCTCCTCTACTTTTGCCAACAGGCGTGGCTGGATCTTCCCAGCAGCTGAATTCACGTTGCATCTGCCCCAAGAAAATGGGGATCATTTTTCTAGACAGGGATGGTTTGGGACAACATTTTCGAAGCACCTTTCGCCAGCGCAGAGGAGGGAGCTGTGAATGCCCTGAGGGCTTTGGCCTCTTCCCAGGTGCCTTGGGGGGGGGCTCTGGATCCCAACCCGGTAGCAAACGGCAAAGAAGAAAGGGTATAAATTGATAAATCATCCATATTTCTGGGGGAATTGTTCCAGCTGTCCAGCTATGTTTTCTATAAGGTAGTATCCCAGTTATAAATGGCCAGTTGCTGGCTCTATCCGAGTTTTTCCAGATATTTCTCCAGTTCTATCCCACTATCTTCCAGTTCTATCCCAATATCAACCAGGAATATCAATGATTGTCAATCATCTCACCTATAATCAGGATATAATGGATATATCAACCAATATCAAGGTTTTTCCCAATATCAATCAGGATATAATGGATATATCCCAGTGATATTCTCAATATCTTCCAGTTAAGGGATGAACCCCTTCGAGGTTGATGCCCTTCACTCCCTTTGCGCCTGGGTTCTGTGGTTCGGCCTTCGCTGCCCCGGAGCGCCTTGGGAAAAAACCATGGGCTGTCCGAAATGGGAGACCCCAAGGGGATAGCTCATGGGATTTCATGGCTACATCATGGGACAACCAACAAGAGTTTGTTGATGATCAACTTATAGGAGGTTGTCTATGATCCAAGTTGTTAAGGTCATTTTGTTGGGCTGGAAACCAATGGGTTTTATATGGGGTAGCCCGATTTTTGAGAAGCACTCATATGACTAGGGCTCAAAAAGGGGCACCAAGGGGGCAAACATATTTGGTGATGTTTACAAATTGAGTGAGTGAACGCTTTTGAGCCATACCATATAGAATTTGTTTTACCATTCACTATGGTTGATCCATTTGTTTGCGAGTTCATAGATACCACCTGGATCCACATGGTGTCTATGTCTATGTAATCACACCTCTGACTCTAAGCATTCTCAGCACAATCTTCGGCATGAAAACAAGGCCGGCTGAGGAGAGTCGTGGTGTCTCAAGACCCCAGGTACAATCCTATCTCAACAGCAGATACCATTGGTTGTTCGGCGTTGGTGGTCATTTGCAGATCTTATTTTGACTTAAAGCAGAAATTATGCGCAACAATGTCTTTCAGAAGTCTCCAAACATTTGGATCGAAAGCGAGTTTCCAGATGTTGTTTTTCCGCAAATCATTGCTGTAGCACCCCCAAAAAGGATAGAAAAGCAATATTTTTTGGAAATATTTTGGACACGGGTTTTACCAACTTCTATCCTTTGGGGCTTATTATCCCATTCCAGATGTGTATTGTTATATTCCGCTAAAATCCCAATAATGATCAGCTAAGTCTTGATGCAATATCCATTATTTCCTTTTCCCATTATTGGGATATTGATATCAGAATCAATAATTCAATATCACTTAGATAGAATATCCACTATTGGATATGAATGGAAGATCAATGGGACATCCATTAAATGTCCCAATTAATATCCCATTAACAATGCTTCAATTATGATATCGCAGCTGCCCAGATTCTATGCTTCCTGTGCTGAGGTGGTTACAGCCCTCGCAGGAGCTGCTGGCGGAGGCGACTTGTAGTGGATGGACGCGGGATGACATGGGTAAAATCATTCAGTCTTTCTTCTGTACATGTGTATATATGTATATATGTATATATATATATACACATACATATATATATATATATATATGTATGTATATATATATATATGTATATATATATATATGTATATATATATATGTATATATATATATGTATATATATATATATATATATGTATATATATATGTATATATATATATGTATATATATATATATGTATATATATTATACATATATCATATCATCTCTCTCTCTAGATAATTCTATATATATATATGTATTATATCTTTATTTATATTGCATCATCAACTGACATAGACCCAAAGTAATAAGCCATCCCCATCCCGGAGAAGACGTGGTCTTCAGCATGGCCGCCATGGCCATGGAAGCCATGGCAGCCATAGTCAGGTACTCGGGGGCTCTTCCTACTGGGAGATCTCCTAAAATCTCCAGATCTCTGTGCTCGAGCTTCTTGGCTGCAGTCAAACGGGCCATTTGAACCAAGACTTGGGAGAACTGTTTGATATGTGTTGGGATAGCTGTTGAGAGAGTTGCAAGACTGAGTTGAAACTGTTTCAAACACAAGAAGTTGGGATACTTGATTGTTGGCTTTTCCATGCTTTTTCCAGGTACTGTAGGTGGAACAAAATGGACTAGTATGGCCTAGCATGGACTTCATGTCGTAATCATGTATTGTTGTGATTGGGCATAAGATGCTGAGTCAAAGGTGTCCTCATCAGCTCCTGTATCTGAAACAAGGATCAACCATGCAACGGCACCTTCCTTTGACAGAGTGATCCTAATCGCGGAGGACATCAGTAAAACAAAAGATAATGGGGATGACAAACTCATTTGACCATCAACTTGTCGAGGTGAGGAGGGCATAATATGAACATGACCACCACGACAATAGAGGATTGAATCATACCCTGCTACAAGTACTGACCAAGGTTCGAGTCAGGGTTACACAAAGTGGGAGCATCATCATGGAGTTTGACATGATATGTTGTCCTGACCACAAAAACCTGACCAGCATGGGCCCCAAGACAGAAAGAACTTTAACGTTTAAACTTGGTTTGTTTTGCAAAACAAGTTTGGGTTTGTCCAAAGTAGGCCACCCCGCCAAATCTAATGGTTTTATCATCACAATATGTGTTCCAAAAGTGTGTTTCAGGGGCATACCCAGATCTGGGCAAGGAATCCATGATTCCTCGATTCCTTGGTTCAATTGCAAACACTACTATCCACATATTATGGTGAATGGGCTATCACAATATCCCACGGTTTATCAGTCAATCATTGTCCCCCATGATCATCAGAATTTTCTAATAGTTTCGCCAATATTCATCCTCGTTGGCCTCCCAAGTACTGTATAGATTACCCCAACATCCTCTGGTTTCATCATCATCATCATCATCATCATCATCATCATCATCATCATCATCATCATCATCATCATCACCATCATTGCTAGTGTTACTGTTATATGTTTTTTTTTTTTTTTTTTTTAAAAAAAACTATCATCATCATGATCATTCAAATTCTGATTAGTAGTGCCATTATTGCTATCATCATGATCATCATTATCATACTTATTTTCACTGTCACCATCCTCATTCTCATTCTCATCATAATTCTCAGTATCAATCTCATAATCATTCTCATGATCATTCCCATTATCATTATCATTCTTCTCATGTCTATTACCACCATTATTGCCATGACTACCATCCAAAAAATCCTAGCCTTTTCCCCTGTTTCAATGACTGGAGCGGCCAAAAAATGCGCCCATCACCTCAGGTGCTGGCTCACCTCTGCATCGGTTGGATCGTCCGTCCGGGCGATCCATGGATGGGGGGGTACCATGACTTAGGAAACCTCCGTATGTTCCATCCATTTTTTTCAAGGAGTAGTGGGGATGGTACCAAATTTGAGTTTGTGATCCATATCCGTTTGTTGGATTCCAAGTGAGTGTGTAGAGACTCCAACCACGAAGGGAGCTGGAGATGGTGAGAGAACAAACCCATACAATAGCCCATACAATACCAATACCCAGCAACACTCCATTGATTTCCCAGAACCAGTTCATACATCACAACATGATCCATGAATAGCCCCGAGGCATGGCATGGTATGGTTTCAACCGATTTCATTATTTCAATGAGATTCTGCCATTCCTCCCGTGGCGTTGGTGAGGTCAGGAGGGCGCTTTAGATGCAGATGCCAGGGAGTACTGCTTGCAGGTCTACTGCTGGGGGCATGGTGCGGAGACCTTACGGTTGACAGCACTCAACATATTTCTCCTCCTCTACTTGTACTTCATGCGTCTTCTTGAACTGTCCTCATCCTTGAGTTCACCTTCATCCTTGACACATCCCCATACCATATTTTGATTCAACCGCTGTATGAAAGATCATCCAGCCATGGACCAGGCTCTGGCACCGTTGTCCGCCGAGTTGGACGCAGAGGAGGTGAGAGCCATACGAAAAGCCTTGGAGACAGGTGGGCCGCGAAGAAAAGATGGGCAGATGATGCTACGGGGACTCGGGGACTGCTATGGGAGACCCCCTGCAGATCTTTTTTTTTCGAATTTCTGTTGAATGAATTTGGTCTTACGGAAGAAGTCCCAAGTTCGGCCTCTGGGAAAGGTGTGTGTGTCATCATTTATCATCAACCAGGAAGTAAGTGGCAACTTGTTCAATCATGTTCAATCCACATTTTGGGAATCTTGGTTGGTTTCCCCTGGGTGGCCCAGCCATTGTCCCCAGTTGCTGTGCTCCGCTCTTCAGGTTCCAAGGACAAGTCGACTGGAACGGCTGGGGCACCTCAAACTGCCCACAGAAATGTTGGTTTCATGGGTGGGACAACCACTGGGCCAATGGGCTGGAGGTGCCAATTTTGAAGCCATAGCCATGTCAGGGACAAAGAAGGCACTTCATGATTTGAGTTGAGGAAAAATGTGAGCTCTTGAAGTCGGATGGAGTTTCTGGGGACAAGTGCCGGTATGACGCTGATCTGATTGAAGCTGTCATGAAAAGGGGGTATCTGAAGACTGCGTGCTTCAAAATCCAGTGGTGTATCATCATCTTCCCCATTAAATGGCCATCATTCGTGGTACATTCCATTTTCAGACAAATCCAATCTCCGTGAATTTGTTGCATCCTTAGTTCTCATGGTAAAATCCAATTGTTTCCCATAAATTCAATCTATTCCATGATCTGCCCATAAGATATTCCCATGAAATCCCACAAAAAGATCCCCATCTGTTGCAGCTCCGGCCGAGGTCAGCAAGACCATCCAGCAGGATGAGCTCTTGGACTGCGATCTGATGAACTTCCTCGAAGGGAGGACCAGGGGGTTCACCTGGCATCCAACTGAAGTAGAACCAGGGAACTGGGGAACGGAACTGGTAACTGGTTGGGTTAAGTGACGAATGGTTGGAAAATGAATTGGAAGGAAACTCATGATATTTACATATATTTACCATATTAATTCCAAGTCATATACTATCCCAAAGATCATTCGGAGATTTTGCAGGATACACTCGGGTTGCCATGGATTGCCATAGATCCGATGGCAGGAGTCTTGATGCATTTGATCTCTTGGACCGGCCTGGCTGCCCTGGATTCCTGAGTTCTCCGGGTCCTGTGGCATCCTAAAATGACCCTGAGGTAAATGTATCAATGCTGAGTACGTGGCATACTGGCCATTTCAACTCGATATTTGATCCCTACTTAATCCTTACTGAAATGTATCTCATATATATTATATGCATATACATATATTTATGTATGGCTTATGGTGGTTGCTTAAAATGGGGGATCCCCAAACCATGGGGTTTCAACATGAAACTCGTCCATGACGACTGGATGATCCCAGGCATGGCCGTCAGCTGGGGCTGGCAGCCCTGGCGAAACACGTGCCCGAAGCGGATCAGTTCCCTTTGCAGATCATGCTCAAGGAGGCCAGGAAGATTTGGATAAAAAAAGTCACCAAGAAATCATAGGGAAATGAAATGATCAACTTGTATGAATTGTATATGTGTATATAATTGTATAGATATATGATATATACTGTTTATATACACAATTATACATCTATGTATATGTAGCTGCTTGTCTGCTTTTAAGGCTGGGAAGATTGGGTACCTTCTGGCAATCTACCAGTTTGCTAAGAGGAAAATCACCGTTAAAATATTGTAGAGTTACTAGGAAAATCATCTACATTGTCTTGGGCCTTTTTCTATAGCTATGTAAACAATGCCAGAGGGTAATAGGTGGGAGGGAATGACTTTTCGGGAATTTGGCGGAAGCGCACATTTTAAGGGATGTTGGAGTTTGAAGACAGAAGAGGTTCGCATGTTCTGAATCCTTTTGAAAGATATCTGAACATGTCGAATGTCGAAGGTGTTTTTTGAGGGGTGCCCCTCATAAAAATCATGACTCCCTAAAACTTGCGCTCCTTGAACCATGATGACCACAGCAATCATGAACTAAATGGCGAAAAATTGGCGCCGGAGGCAACAACGGGTAACACAGGCGGATCTTTCGCTGCTTGGCTGTGCGATGCCATCCTCACCCTGGTTGGTTCAATTTAGATCCCAAGGTTTAGTCGCAAACCATCCAATCTTGGGGATGCGTGGTTGGGCTAGGGGCTTTGCCTGGTGAAATGGGAATCGATCAAAACCCTCCACAGACCCAAGGACCGGCAACTGTTCAACAAAGGTTTCCAGATGTTTTTTCAAGGGGGCTTCGAGGATCCAACGCATGAACCATTCACCGTTTCTCAGCGTATTCCAGTTGGTGGACGCCCTCACAAGACCATGGCTTTGGGCCCCCTGAAGTCCGAAACATGTTGAAACCCTGGATTTTGCAGTTGAGAACTAAGAGTCTCGCGGGTATTGTCTGATATGATTGATATGGAAAACAACTGGGGTGGCTTGCTGTTTCCAATGACAAGAATCTCCTGGTCCCTTCATTTCATCCATCCATCCGTATTTGTTGTGCTGCTCGCTGTTTTCCACTGAACTCTGAGGCTTCATTGTCCGAGTCCGCTGCGCAAAGCTCTCGTCGAGATCTAGGCCCTGTGGTACTTCAGTTGTGGTCACTAAGATCAATACTGTAAATGGGTTGTCTGAAAAATAAGGCAATTACCCCGCAATCCTCTGGTTTATCATGGCTTATTATCATTTTCACCATTTGATGGTCATCTTTAGATTCTTTAGGTATCCCATCTCTCTGGACGCAAATCTCTCAGCTGCTTCCTAATATCTATCGCAACATCACGTTGTTTGTCACTTGTTTTTTTTTAAAGCACGGATCCCCTTTCAGTTGAGTTCATGTCCTGGAATATGAAGATTGAGATATATTGAGTATTTGACAAGAACCATGGAGTTCAAAACCAATTGAAAACTCAGGGAGTTGGATTGTCCCCAGCATCATTCATGTCGTTTCGTGCCCCCAATCTATCCCTGTTTCATCCCTGTTCCATCCTTTTCACCCTGTAGGGTCATCCGCATCATCATGGCCCTTTTAAGCCAATACCCTCTGGGAAACAAAGATAGATTGATGTGGAAAACCCACCATTTGTAGAGCATTTTCCTATAGTGAAATCTTCGGGTTTCCACATCTCTGGTAGTTTACCCCAGGGTAAATAGACGACTTTTCCATCCATGTTTGACTTCTCTATGGGAAATCAGGATCCGACCGTCGTTCCAGCGTGCCTGCTGCACCAGGTGGGATAGATCAGATTGGTTTTTGACCAGTCAAAACCATCATTTTTTGGGGGCTTCCTTGAGGAAGAAGTTTGGTTGAAACCTAGTGATTCGGCTTTACTATTGTCCAACTGGATGGGAAAACAAAGAACTTTGAAATAAGTCACGCGTAGTATGTACCAGAAGTAGGTGAAAAGACTCAGTTCTTTGGAATTTGTTGGAGGCTGACAGGTGACTTTATGGATTGTATTGGCGCTTACAATACCTGCAGGTCAAAGTGTGGAAACTCTGGAGGTGCGATGCGGGCAGATGGGTTTGCTTGGTCAAGATCTTTGCCAAACAGGTGTCTTACTACAGATTCTGCAGATATAACTTGAGAAATCCAGGGACTTCTAGCAACAAAGATGCATATGTACGTATGCATATCTGGGACCTTTCCAAGAGATCCACAAATTTCAAAGGTCAATATGTTTCTGAAAATATGGTATCCCGGCGAATCCTGTGGGTGATCATTGCTTTCCCCATCAAATTGGCATGTTGTAGGTACACACCATTTTCAAACACATCATGACACATCCATTCCTTAAAACATGCAGAAGATCAATCCCAACTGGCCAGCGGGTTCTGCGCTAGGCCAGCGGTTCCAGCACTGACAAGCTGGAGCTGCCTCGTGCCACCCGTCAAGATGTCTGGTGGGAGATCAAAGGGGGAAAGCTCAAATCTCTAAACATCTGGTTGTTGTGGGGAAACCAAAGAGTTTGATTTCACACTCGACCAGTTGTGTTCCTGGGGTGGCGTGAGTTGGAAAGACACGGCCAACATCATTCATGATGCTATCTCTTGCACCTTCCTACTGTTCGGTGCTGGGCAAAGTACTGTAGCGTTTCTTAAAGAATCAGCGCCTGCAACATCTAAGCCCTCAAAAGTAGGTTTTTGGGCAGCGCTATTAGCACATACAACTGACATGATGACTTGTACACTACTGGTACTTTTGCAAAGTGTCCATCATTTGCCCTGTCAGCCTACACAGTCATCATATTTCTATCATATTCTATCTATGTATGTGTATGTGTCATAATTATATCGATATTATATAGATCAATCATATCATACACTATATCACTAGAAATCCCTTGGTTGGCTTGGCATCTCATGTCATTTTTTCTCCAAGGATGCCGCGCTTGTGAAGACGTTGGGGGAGATCTGTGGAGCCAAGGTGGCCTGCGACGATGGTGGAAAATTACGGCAACAAATCATGTTGGAGGTTTCCTAAAATGGGGTACCCCCAAAAATGGATGGTTTATAATGGAAAATCCTATTAAAATGGATGATTAGGGGTACCAACTTTTCTGGTGTGTGTGTGTGTATGTTCTTTTCGGGGTGGTGAGAATATGTGTTATCTCCTGTCAGGAGTTGCCACGCTTGCAAGTCCTCCTGGGAGATGAGGCCATGGGAGCTCTCGACTGGGCATGGTAACATTAGGTCTCTTGTCCATTTAGGGGGCCCCCAAATTTCAAGTAAGAGTCGCAGCTTCAAAAATTTTTTGGAGATGTGATTTACAAAAAAACTAGATAGTTAAAAAATGTTAAAAAATCAAGGAGGAGCTGCACGTTTAGAGCTGAAGATGTGATGAAATCATATTGAAGTCGGGTTTTCTCCCACTTCCGACAGACCCGGAATCCAGTGATGGGATGACCCGGTGCCAGGGAGACGATGGGGAACTCGATACGGCCCTGGCCAAAGCCGGGGAGAGGGGTTTGAAATGATGTCTTGATGTGTCTTGTCATTTAGTCATTTTTGGATGTGTTTCAATCCACAACCCCCCCCTGCTACATCTCAGAGTCGCACGGTTCTTGATATGAGGTACGGTCGGGACTCTGGTATACTAACTTATGTATTGAGGGCTCATTGGTGTCTGGAAAGTGCACAAAACACTGTGTAGCGATAGGGCCCCCCCAAAAGCGATACCTATANATTGAGGGCTCATTGGTGTCTGGAAAGTGCACAAAACACTGTGTAGCGATAGGGCCCCCCCAAAAGCGATACCTATAGTTGTTCAGAATACCCACATCTCAAATTGTTTGACATAAAGTTGCCTAGATGCAAGAGACGAAATTGGCGATACCCCTAGCGATACCTTAGCGATACCCTTTTGTCCAAAAAGTAGCCCCAG
>BGPT01003329.1:10283-38062 GCA_003297045.1 Symbiodinium sp. clade C Y103 | reverse complement strand
CATGAGATCCGGATGGGCGGGTTCCCTCGGCGGATGGTTCACCGGAGGGGGCAGACATCCTAGAAATGGAAGTACAGGGCTATACGGCTGATAACCTATATTTACAGGTTAAACAGCCAGCACTAGCCACAAAACACACACGCCTTTTCCTTGAGCCAAAATGGAGTAGCAAGATATATACAATGAACAACTGGCTACCTATTTACGGGAGTATGTGGGATACATTCATTAGTACCCCGTAAAAACAAGTCTCATGAAAACCCAAGTGGCTGACTTCAGCCCAGTTATAGCCAGTGAACCATCAAAAAAACAATCAAATAACCATCAGTTGACCATCAATTTCAAGCTATATATATATATATATATATATATACATCCCAGTGTATTCCCAGGCTTCCCCATAAAAATCCCCATGATACCTCCATTTACCAATGGGTCTCTCTATATTTTGATGGATTAAGCATCGCATGTGGTGAAAAAATACCTTCGGCCTGGGGCCAAACTCGTGCAGCTCGCAGCTGCTGCAAGGTTTCCATGGCAAAGCTGCCACAGGCACTGACCTGGCAACTGAAAACCAAAAGGCAGTTCGAGCAACAAAAATGGGAGTTGTTTGTGGGGGACAATGGAACAACTTCAGATGGTAAAGGGGAACAAGCTGGAGTTATGCAAAACTTGTTTCCACCAACAAACAGTATCACATAATATATCATATCCAACTCAGAAGAGCAGTTCTGGGTTTGGGTATGCATCAATATTCAGGAACCCATGGGACTACAGGTGACATTGCAATGTTGAATGTGAAAATGCATGAAAATGCCATCCCATGTACACCATCTATATAGACCCATACTTACCTGCAGTCTCGAACTTTAAAGCATGTATACAAGAAACGAGTACTATGAGGGCACGATTCAGTGATGATAAAGTAACTTTAGATTGCCGACAGGCAACAAATACTACCACAAATATCCAAAGGCATAGGTACAGTGATGGTTTCAGGTACTGATTCCACACACACGTATATATATGTTGGCCCATCCACCTGCAGCGACGCCCCGATTTTTCTTTCGGGGCACACCTGTGAGTAATGATGGCCACGAGGCCGAATCCTTGCAATGNGCCCATCCACCTGCAGCGACGCCCCGATTTTTCTTTCGGGGCACACCTGTGAGTAATGATGGCCACGAGGCCGAATCCTTGCAATGCCATTAACTCGAATGCAGATCTGATAAGTTTTTAACAGGTAGGTCATGTGCACGAAACAGCTACCTGTTGACATCTGTTGAAGTAGGTCATGTGCATGAAACTGCTACCTGTTNCTACGCGGCACAACAGCGGCATTGGGAGCTGCGGATTTGGGTCCGCCTTTCTCACTGCGGGAGCGTTCGGAGGGGGTAAGCACCTCAGTCGGAACAGGGACATCATCTGCAGTTCCAGGGTCTGCGTCTTCAATGGCCATGGCATGAGATCCGGATGGACGGGTTCCCTCGGCGGATGGTTCACCGGAGGGGGCAGACATCCTAGAAATGGAAGTACAGGGCTATNCATGAGATCCGGATGGACGGGTTCCCTCGGCGGATGGTTCACCGGAGGGGGCAGACATCCTAGAAATGGAAGTACAGGGCTATACGGCTGATAACCTATATTTACAGGTTATTCAACCACAAAGCACCACAAATACACACGCTTGTTTTCTTGAGCCATAACGTAGCAAGTCAAATGTACATAGACTACTGGCTACCTATTTACGGGAGTATGTGGGATACATGCATTAGTACCCCGTAAAAACAGGAACTACTTGTATGTGTGTTTTCTCAAATGTTCAAATATCTCATCTCTCATCCCCTAATCATCTAGTCATCCGGGATTTTGCTGGATCCACCCAGCCACCTTGATGAAGATGCCAGCCAGCAGCAGCTGTGGCATCACTAGCCCCGGCGCAATCGACAGGGCCAGGTTCACACTGGGCACCGCTGCCGAGACCATGAAGCCCACCGCAGCACCGCAATTCGAGACCACGGCCATGATGGCATAGAACCACAGGACGCGATCGGCCCGTTCTCCGTTCAAGCCGATGAGTGGGTAGCTGATGGCCACCACCAGGATGGGGAACAAGCATTGCATGATGGTGTCGATGACCACCTTGGCAAAATAGAACGCAGCCGGATGGTAGAGCTTGTCCTGCGTCTCACGCAGGAACACTGCCCGCTCCGCCGGAAACGCATTGACGACCCCCAACAGGGCGAAGAGGAACTGGGCAAAGACCAGCAGGAAACTGGAGAACAAGCGCGGCTGCAGGCTTGACATGTTGCGTTCCAATTGCAGGAAGATCAATCCAATCAGCAATGAGGATGCCACTGACTGGACTGCACGCACAATCGTCAGAGCCTTGTTTCGCTTCACGTTCACCAGCTCCTGATGGCCAGATGTAGCTGAACAATGTTGCTGCAATGTGGACCCCATGCCCTCCATCCAGGATTCCATCAATCTTACTCATTGAAAATCAATAGATGGAATATGATCGGCGAATGATTTCCCAGCATTTCAAGGTGCATCAAATCCTGTAAAACCATCAGATATCCCCAATGCCCCGGATGCCCTCCCAAAAGGCTCCCGCTGGAACAGCACCACCACCTGCCCGCAGATTCCCGCGCGCTTGGGCGGTGCTTCTGACTTGGTGGGAGAGCCCTTGTCGGCAGAGGAAAGGTCCTCAGCAACCAGGCTGGAATCACCACCAATCATCCAGAAGTCATGTTTTCTATCCTCACAATGGGACACTTACCAGTGGGTATGCGTGGAGTGGCGAATCATGGGAATGATAGTCTTGGTTGTGACTTCGAGTGTCGTGGAGAAGAAAGTTCTGGGGCGGCCCTGAGATTTCCCAATTGCCATGTTCATCGCCAAAGCCTACTACTTACATCTACTCCCACTGACCCAATAAGGGGAAATGGAACAACACAACAAGTAGGACAGTCCGGCACCAAGAAAAAATGATTGAATGATCAAAAACACGGTGCGAATTGAACTTGAAACAGTCCGTGCTACATTCTTCTTAGAAAGCCCAAGTGAATATGGACGGTCATTTGAAACATTGCAACTAAACCAAGAGAAAAGAAGCACACATGAATGCCAATGTGTCTTGCGATCCTGATGGCAAGAAAAAAATCGCAAGCTCACAGAAACCAACAAATATGGTACCAATGCATGAAAAATGCAATCCACCAGTGCGAGCACCAACATGCACAAACACAAACATGCACATCATTATGTATGTCAAAAATAAGCTAAGTCATATGCGTGTCTGTGTGTCTGTGTGTCTGTGTGTCTGTGTGTCTGTGTGTCTGTGTGTATGTGTGTATGTGTGTATGTATGTATGTATGTATGTATGTATGTATGTATGTATGTATGTATGTATGTATGTATGTATGTATGTATGTATGTATGTATGTATGTATGTATGTATGTATGTGTGTATGTGTGTGTGTGTATGTGTGTGTATGTGTGTGTGTATGTGTGTGTGTATGTGTGTGTATGTGTGTGTGTGTATGTGTGTGTATGTATCTATGTATCTATGTATCTATGTATCTATGTATCTATGTATCTATGTATCTATGTATCTATGTATCTATGTATGTATCTATGTATTTTTGTATGTATGTATGTATGTATCTATGTATCTATGTATGTATCTATGTATGTATCTATGTATGTATCTATGTATGTATCTATGTATGTATCTATGTATGTATCTATGCATGCATGCATGCATGCATGGATGGATGTATGTATGTATGTATGAATGAATGAATGTACAAATATTCCAATATTCAAGAGAATCAAGCATCATCAGTCCAATCATGCAGAATATAGTCCAACCTTGCTTCAATGACACCCGCCTAGCATCATTCCCAGAAGTCTCCGCACATCATATCACCATCCAAGTGTCTGATAGTTTCTTCAACTGAACCAATTTCTCTTTGTGAGCTGCACGTGCGTCTTCCTTCTCTGGCAACTCAAGAAGATCTAGAAGAACCTCCGGAAGTGGGGTGCCTTCAGGGCATGTAAAGCCCAAGTTGCCCAGCGAGCTGCGCAAGCTGGAGATCCCACCGTAGTAGGCCACCTCACGGGCAAAGAAAACATGCTGCAGCATGCTGGGCTTGGATTTTCCTTCCCTTAAGCTACTTTCAGGGCATTGGTGTGGCCACCTCCTTGGGGTCAGGTAAAAATGATCAAATTAGAGAACCATCCTATGACTCGAAACATCTCAAAACGTTGCCAGTTCACACCCTGGTGGCCCGCCCGGTCTCCAGCAGGAGAACCTTGTCAAAGCGCACGAACACCGCTTCGGAAGGTTGGTGGATGGTGGCAACCACGGTGCAGCCTTGCTCTGTGATTTGCTTCACATCTCTCATCAAGGAGTCAGACATCTTGGAGTCCAAGCCGCTGGTGGGTTCATCCAACAACAGCAGTGAAGGGTTCCCCAACAACGACAGGGCCACGTTGGTGCGTTTCCGCTCACCTCCTGAAATTCCTCTCACAAGGCCGGGAGAACCAACCACAGTGTCGGCACATTTCTTGAGGTTAAGCTTCTCGATCACACTTTCCACCTCACAACAGCAGTCAGTTCCTGTTAGTTCCCATCAGTTGGGTTGAAATCTAACATTCACGTCGCCTCGGGGTGGTAAGTCTGATGAGTGGTGAGGATTTAAGTTAGTCCTTCATGAGGGAGTGGATCCTCACATCTGAACAGCTTTTGGATGAACACCTTGAAAGGCCGCCAAACTGTTCGTCAAAAGGCACTGTAACAATGCCAAACAACCAGAACTGAATTCTCTTTCAATACCAGGTATGCTGCCTACAAGTCATGCAAAAAATAGCTCAGCTTGACTAGGCAAGTGGCAACTGGTCAGCAGTCCCTGCACTGCATTCAGGGACTGCTGAGGGCCCTCTAAGCTTCTTGAATAGTTGCCAGGCTTGTCAGCAGCTGAATGAAATATCCCACTACAAAAATATCTTAAGAGAACACACAAACATACAGTGGTGATCTACCAGTTGGTCCACCTCTTTGCTGCGGCTTTCTTTGGAGAGCTTTGGCAGGATGAAAGCTGCTGCGAAGGTCAAGTTCTCCCGGGGCGTGAGGGTCTCATACATGATGTCATCTTGGGTGACATATCCCACGCTGCTCCTCACCAGCATGAGCCCACCCAACAAACAAGGTAAGTGGCACAAAAAAAAAACAAACGTCTATTTCATCTTGCCCATGAAAATTGACATGTTGGGGTATCCCACATGGATTCACTGCAAATAAGCAAAGCACTTTTGCCAAACACACCACAACCACACTTCACGATCCATGCCCGTCCCCTGCCTGACTTTGGCCAAGGTTGCGCCATCATAGTAGATGCCCCCGTCGGTAATTCCTGAAATGGGTCTTCCAACAATGCTGTTCAACAGGGTGGTTTTGCCTGCTCCTGATGGGCCCATCAAGGCTACCATGTCGCCGGCTTGCACCAAACAATTTACTTCATCCAGGAGTTTCCTGCCACCTGCCACTGTAATGCTCAACTCTTCCACCGACACATTCATGGCACCAAAGGTTGGGCTGCTGTGTCCAGCAGCGCAAGTTTCTGCGTGCAGCTTGGGGTGCTGGAGCCAAGCCGGCAGCAACAACTTCATTGGAAGATATTGGAACCCGCTGTGTGTGTGTGTGTTCTCCAGCTTTGGGGCTCTGGAAGCTTGTCTCGGACATTCTCAAATAATCTGACCATCATGGAAGTGGAACAGTTGAACGAATGGATAGGAATGCATTGCACGTCACTGGTAACAACAGCAGAGGCTTGCGCAGCGCCTGTTTTGCTCCGCGACGAATGGTTCTGACTCTGACAACTAGGATTGCTTGGGCAGAGGGTCGAGTTTGTGCGTCGGTGACAACACCGACTGACTCATCGTGTTGAAAAAATGCGGAGTTGACTTTTGTACGTTTCAATCAATGGGCAATTTCAGGAATCGGATTAAACTATCCAAGCCAGATGAATCCTGCACAAAAGCCTGGCCAGCATTTCCATGACTTGCACAAATCAAGAGCCTATATCTTACAAAGCTACAATTCCTTCCGCAACAGGATCACATTGAAAGAGATGGCTATGTGATGGTCCAACTTCCATCTCCTGTAGATAAACTCTGTGGGAAGTCTGGGCTCCCACCCTCAAGAATGTTCCTCTAAGACACTAAACACCGTTTGCTCTGGGCTATGAACTCTCTGGAAAGTTGGGGAACAGCTGACCGAGGCAAGGATTCATCCGGTTTAAATCAGTCGTTCACCTTCCGGTCGTCTAGAAGAACGAATCGACGCTACCTGTGACACTGCTGAGTCTGCCTGTCTGCCATGCCACAGGGGTATACTTGAAATGGAGCTCCAACTGCAAGCGCCCCAACAATTTAAGCTTCAAGGATACTTCCGGTCATCTTTCTAGGAAATTTCCCGGTCATCTGAAAGCCACCAAAATTCACAGTGTCATGGAAGGTCGACATCTGACTGCCCACGGGGCGTCATCGCGGAAGGTGGCAAGCCTTGGATTTGGATCCTTGATCCGTGCAACAAAGGCGACTGGATGGTTGCTGAGCTCCTGATCAGTTCGGTTTTGAAGCGGTCAATTCCTGTGACTCTACTGGTCAAAACTTGAAAGCCAACTTCATCTCAAGATCTGTTGCTCAACTGAGCCCTGCAATGAGCCAGGTCTGATTATTGCAGGAGTTCATATCTTCAGTGGAGGCTTAGCATGTCATCATCTCGCCCGCTACGGCCATGATTTGGAGGCGCCAGCATTGCTCGGAAAATGAGCGGTGCCAGTGCCATGGGGTCCTTAGCACCTTGACTGCTTTTGATGATCGCCTTGATTCGGGCTGTGTGTGTGTGTGTGTGGGCTTGGATATTCAATGGATTGGCTTCATGGACAACCTACGGGAAGCCCTTGTTTGAAACCCCAAAATCTGTATAAATGTACGGAGGTCCTCCAACAAACCATTTCTGGGAAATAGAGTATGTGATGATATGTATCTGAATATGCATGTTCAAATCATGTGTGACTTTGCGGATGTAGATACTGTACATATGTATATATGCAAGAAAAATTTCTTTGAAAAAAGAGGGAGAGGTATTCTATTCATAGTCGACTTGGTCTACCAAGTCCCCAATATATTTACACATATCATGTATGTATGTATGTATGCATGCATGCATGCATGCATGCATGCATGTATGGATGGATGGATGGATGGAGGTATGGATGTATGGATGTATGGATATATGGATATATGTATGTGTATGTGTCAATGTATGTGTGTATGTATGTGTGTATGTATGTGTGTATGTATGTGTGTATATATGTGTGTATGTATGTACGTATGTATGTACGTATGCATGTGTGTATGCATGTGTGTATGCATGTGTGTATGCATGTGTGTATGCATGTGTGTATTTTTTTTGAGACCCCTCAACCCTGTGCGGACACTTCAGGTGGCAGGCGAGCCAACATCCAATGCAGTGACTGGACGGCCTTGTAGCTTAACACATTTAGACGTCCGGTGTTAGCTGGCAAGGTCTTGCTATGCCAGGCCCGTAGGCCAACAAAAATAAAAAGAAGCTCCAAATTATGCCGAGGCCAAAAGCTTACCGGTCGGTGAGCAGCCCCGCTCAAGAGTACAACGTGCAACTATCCCACAAGCCATATGAGCACCATTATGTGAGATGCCCAAGAGTCAAGTAAGCTGAGGTGAGAAAACGCAAAAATCTCGTGTGAAAAGCTATGCCTCGCTCAGCCACACTCAGATCCAGCTGCAGCGCCTCTCAAGAAAGCGCAGCAATGCTACAGCAGCCAGCGCAAGGCTCCCGCGAGGTGTCATCGAGGAACAAGGTGCCAGCACAAGGCACATACAGCCGCCGCCACAGCAGCCAGCGCTGGTGTCAGTCTGACACGGTGAAACTTGGGATGAACAAAAACCGATTTTTTTTCTTCGATTTTTTTTCATTTTCATTAGATCTAATCGGGGCGGCTTCTTGTGGCTCTGCATCTTTTGGTGGCATGCCCACACTACTGGGGTGGCTTCTTTTAGTGGCCTTATCCCAACATAGAGCTGCAGCGCAAACCACTGATGGTCAGAGCAGTGCCAAAGAAGTTGCCATCATCCCAAGGTCAACGTTCATAGGGTCCAGGACGCGCAGCACTGGAGGCACCAGATGGATCAGCAGGTCGAGTGCCTGAGCGCTCTGTGCTGGAGGCACCAGCTGGATCGTCGGTCCTGTCAGCAGCAACCAGCCAAACAAAGTTGATCTGTTGCAAAACATCAGATGGCAAGGTCGGATACACATCTGGCAATCTTCCATCATCATATGCATACCACTGAACTCCATTGAACAAAGCACTTCTGTAATGACCTGTCGATGGCTGAAGTCCAATGTGAAAAGTGACAGCAACAATGCGGAAGGTGATGAAATTGATTGTGGCATCTGGTGAAAATACTGGCATGGAAAGTGCCCCATCAGCGAGATCAATCTGTTGCAAACTTTTTCGGGTGTACGGTGGTCCATCGATATCAACCGCTCTGTCAATGGCAAGGCAGAGAGCCGGACAGGCCTTCGTAAGAGCTCGACAAAGGCCTTGGGAGTCATGCCATGCAAGAACCAAACTTTGGAGTGTGCAAGAGGCCAAATCAGGGTGTGTCAAACGGAGCAAGATGGGCTGCACCATATGTCCTTTTTCATCGGAGTGATACGTGCCCTCAAGCAGGTTCAAAACGGAAAGTTGTGGTTTCCACTCACACCCCAAAAAGTGAGGTCTCATGTTCAGCAAAAGATGATAGACAAAGTCCAGCATATCTTGTTGACGCTGCAGAGACTCAGGCCCCCATGGTGAGAAAAGAACTGCATGAAGCTCTGATGAAACAAGTATGTTCACTGGAATGGCTGTCCATTGCGTCACCAAAGTCATCAGTTCGAAGCCCCGGTCCCACTGGTCGACTCGAAGTGCATTGCACCAAAGCGTCATCCAAGCTAGCCCCTGCAGGGTGGCATTCACAAAGCACACAGTGCCAGTGGGATTCAGCATAAGTCTGATCAGTGCCCTCCTTGTAGAAGCTGTTGGATTTCCTGTGCCAGAGGGGAACGTTGTACCGTCTGTGGCTTGATGCGCACTGGATGAGTTGCCAGGAAGCGTGCCAGGACATCTCCTTCAGGCAGTGCCACAGTTCCGGTGCCAGCTGAGTGCTGACCATCCACAGCCATGGGACCGACTTGGTCGCGTTCTCTGGCCTCTTGAGCGCATGAAAGCGCAACGTCGTGCCCTGATCGGTCATCAGGCGAAGGATGTTCTGGATATTTTTGACCACCTGTTGGATGGGTAAAGCTTTGTCCTGGGTCGGTCGTAGGCAATTGTCCTTGGTGCTCCATTGAAGGTATGGCATCAGCTGATTGCTGTCCACAATGTGGTACTTGTGGCAGTCCTGGATGAGAGCATCCGTCGGTTGAGCTTGTTCGAGCTTTTGGAGTCGTTCCAGCAAGATCTGCATCATGGAGGTTGCAAGATGATGCCTGAGCGGCACCTTCTTCTCGGCCAATTGGTGCCAAGATTTGCTGAGTTCCATCAGGGTGGGAACTATGCTGCCTTGGCCCAGTCCAAAGTGCAGAATGAACTGTTGCTGGGACATTTGTGCCTGAAGGCTGTCCTCGTGTCGAATCAAGAGCTGAGCCATCTTGCGGACAAGATCTGATGACGAGCTGGTTGTTGAAGAAGGAGAGGATCGTGGACCTCGATTCATCTTGAGTCGCTTGTTGGGTTGCCGCTCCTCTTTGGGCTTGATCAAACCCAGGCCCATCATTTGTTCTGGACTGAGAAGGCTCTTCCAGATGTCTTGAGCCGCATCCATTGTCGCATCGTCCTCCTGAGGTGTCCAGGTCGCCATGACACAGGGCTACAGCAAGGTTGAACAGGGCAGGGCACCGTCGACCAGGGCTCAAAGCATGATCATCAGAGCCACAGTATTCACAGGTGGTGTCAGGCTGCAATGAGAGCAGATACATGTGGCACAACTCCGTGTCAAGCTGATGAAAATTGTGTTCCATCATCAAATGGCCCAAAAACGGTCGGGCACTGAAAAACATCTTGCCGCAGCATAGACATGTATATTGAATATGCTGTTTCATCCAGGGATCAGCCACCATCATCAGACCACATCTGGCCAGAAAAAGATAGGTGGAGTATTGCATAGCTGAGGATTGGGCGTAGAATTGACGAAGACGCAATTCTCGTCGTCGATGGCTGTCCAGGCGCATTTCCTCACTGGGCCACTCAAATTCATCAGCCATGGCAAAATCCCAGGCCGGATGGCCAAGCAAAATAGCCAGTTGCAGCACAACAGGGCATTCCAGCAGATGATTCTGAAGGTTTGTATCTGAGCCCCCACTGTCTGCATCCACCTCCAGGTGAACATGACACCAGTCACAGCTGTCCCCTGCCCCATGGCGTGGGAGTAGGACCTTGGTGAGTTGTCGCTGATGAAAGCGGAATCTGCTAATCTCCATCTGATGCTCCTGAAGCAAGTGAGAATGCAACTCCTCCATGTCCAGGGGTGCCTGACAAATCAGACAGTTGTGTTTGAGCATCTGTCTAAGAGCACGATGGGACCACAGTCGGCCAAACCGTCTGGCGTGCAGCGCGAAGGTGACTTCCATGGTGCTGGAGGGATCCATCAAAGGTGTCAAGATGTCGAGGATCTCCTGAGCTTTGTATGGATACGGTATCAGCAGCGGCTGACCTGACAGCACAAAGAGCATAGCCAGTTGACGAATGCTCGTGCAACAGTGCTCAGGAGAGCCAGGATGCGGTCCTGGATTACAAAGACATCCGCTGCGACCAAACAGCACCATCAAGAGATACTGATTCACCAAATCACTATCCCTGTACAGGGAGACATGCCTTTCCCAGAGATGAGCTTGTAGCAGATGGTCATCTGTGAAAGTCTGCTGACAAAACTGGCAATGAAGTGTCAGCATCAATCGAATGTCTGACCGTTGGTACAGCTGCTCCAACTCCCCGAAAAATAAAAGTGCATTGATATGCTGTGCAGTGGTCGCCAATGGTCCAGGACCAATAGGGATCTGACTTCCCGAAAGGCCACGGGTGAACTCGGATGTCTCAGAAATACTGAAGGAAGATCAAACAGACATGCTTGGTTGTCAAAGAGGGATGGCACCAGCAAGTGTCAGTATCACTCCACAAAGTTTGCAGTGCAATTGCATTTGGTTCAGCATCAAGCCAAAGTTGAGCATGATGATGGCGCAGGTGTCTGGTCAAATACTGACGTTGTTTGAAGCTCTTGCGACAGATAGCGCACCTAGTGCCCAAGAATTCCAAGATCAGGGGGTTGTTCAGAAGGCCGCGGACATCGTCAGTTTCCACAGCCTTGCAGAAATGTTGATACAGGTCAGCCTCCTGTGCCGCTGAGGCTGAGGACGTGACCGTCAGAGCCCTGTGATATCGATCCATGTGTTGACGTAGGCCATGTTTGGTGACATACGCCTTTGGGCAATGGGGACAGCGATGCAATGTATCCACAGAAGCTGCAGCATGATCACGATGCAAAGTCTGATGCAACGCCATTTGGGCCAAGATCACACAGTGATGTGTGCGTTTATAGCTTGTACCACACAGTGTACAAGGAGAACTGCAGGCATGGTGTGTTTGAAGCTGTTGCATGGCTGAACCAGAATTGTTGAAGAGGTCAGCATGTTCGGTGGTCCAGTGCAGTAGCATTCCTCTGCTCGTCAATTGATAGTGGCCACAAAGTATGCAGTGTGTGGACATGTATGCCAGCAGCTCAGGCCGATCAAGCAAGGCCTGAAAGTTGGCCGCATTGGAGAAATGCATGAACTCAGTGACTCGAAGTCGGTGTTCATGATCAGCCAAGTCACCGGCCTGTGCAGAAGAGTCACACACATATTGCACATGATACCGAAAAGAAGCCCAAGTGGTGAATAATGCAAACACGTTGGTAATCCCTGAAGGGCATCATGAGGCATCACCGTTCGAAGAGGGCCTGATCTGGAGTCATGCTCCTGGGTCAAGTGCCTGCGCAATGCACTCTGGGAGTCATACTGCTTGGCACAGAGTGAGCATTCAAAAAGACATGTTGAAGCCTGGGTCGAAATCGAATGATCAAGACCATGCAGCACAGCGTCAATCGCCTGAATCAGGGCATCAACAGAAAATGAAGGATGCTGTTGCAGAATGTCATCATGTACCAACTGAAGTCGTCGCTGGCCTTCACGTTTCTGAGTCTTCTCACACAAAGCACGGAGCAGCTGCAATGGCTCTACAAGCCGATGTCGATGGATAAAGTCAGCATGAGATTCACGTGTGATAAACACTGGTTCATGAAAAATACGTCGAAGTTGTTGCATGCACTTGCGGTGAAAAGCAAGAAGTTCCCTTTGACCAAAACCAGTATGAATCAAACCGTGCAGCATGCTGGATAAAACACATTGTCTCCAGATTTTAACCTTTTGGTGTGGACTAAGGCCACATTTGAGATGTAACCACCTGTGCAAGTGCTGCTGAGTGCGGTCTCCCGCCTTGAGACGATGAGACATGGTCAACCATTCCAAATTGCCATACGAGATCTTCACTCCCAAGTACGTGTACTCAGAGACCAATTTGATGTGTGTGAATCCACCGTGACTTCTCGGAATTCTCAAGAAAGTGCCAGCCTTTGTGCGCAAAATGTGCTTTTTCATCAATTGAACAGACTGTCGGCCAGTATACTTACACAGCGCAACTGTTTTGTCCGTATTCAGGATCATGCCATTGGACTCCAGACAGTCCATCAAATGACCCACATGGGTCAAAGCAAGTTCAAAAGACGCCAGGGAGTCAAAGGATTGGTGGTGACAAAAATCATCAGCAAAGGCAGTCAAACAACGCAAAATGTGATCCCACCCACACTTTGAACTGAGTTGTGACATCAAAGATGCTGTGAATATGCACCACATAATTGGCGCCCCCTTGCAACCCTGTCTGATACCCTTATAGGTGTCAAATTCTCGGAATTCACCTCGATGATGAAATGTCATTGTGGTCTTGGAGTATATTTGATGCAGAACATCGATGACAGCAGGAGCTACTCCCATTTGATGTAAGCTCTCAAACAGAGTTGCACGGCTCACTTCGTCAAATGCGCGGCTCATGTCCAAACTGACCAATAGGCCTCCCAGCAATGGTGCACTGGGCAAACCAGCTGCTGAATCATGAATCTGATATCGAGCATTGATCAGAGAGTCTCTAATGGCCTGACAATGACGTTGGACACGAAAGATAGCGTCAGTGCAGCCCCTGCCAGGGAGGTATGCATATTGAGGCAGGGTACGTAGAATGTGCCAGGTGCCATGAAGCAAGTGTTGTGCAATCATTCCCAACACAATCTTCCCCACCGGTTCCAAGAGAGAAATTGGACGAAGGTCACTTGGCCGCTGACAAGGTTTGCCAGGTTTGGGCAGGAGGACCAGAGAGCCCCGACTCCATACCTGTGGGAGCTGATGTGTTGGCAGCCAGTGTTCCAGAAAGGGTTGCAAAAACATGGCAATGTCTGAAGCTCCCATCACCCAAAACGGAGCAGGTGCATATTCAGGAGCCAACGATTTCATCAAAGGCAACCGCTTGAAGCCCTGACAAAGTTCATGTTCAGTAAACGGCCAGGCATGTTGATCAGAAGTGGTAGCCAGCGCCTGATCCGCATACAGCTGGGTGTACCAGTCTTGCAGGAGATTGGCAGCCTGCACCGGAGATGCCAACGTTCCATCAGGGTTCCGCAAAGAAATGCGCTTGTGTTGCAACCGTGGTGCCAACTTACGTACTGCCTGGTACAAACGAAAATGATCTTTGGCCTCGGCAGCTTCATGAGCTTGGTCAAGCACGAGTTGAAGCTTGGCCTTTCTGGCCTGTTTCGATGTCGCATTCATCTGTCTACGTGCTGCACATTGTTGGCTGACATGATGCCAGGCCTTAAACATGTTGTCCAAGGAGACCCCCGCAAGAGTTCGTAGCTCTTGGCCATGATATCGAAAGGCCTGGAACGGTGTAAGGTCAAAACGATGAACTGGTGGTGGCGCAGGTGTGGCATACTCATTGGCAGGAAAGCTATTGAGCGCTGCATGAAGATCATCAAGGGGATGCACACTGTCAGTGATGTTGCGTACTTTCTGAATGATGCCATGTTGCAAGGATTGAGATGACTCATCTTGTCTCATCCATTGTGCATAGAGTGCAAGCCTCTGCTTGTGACTCCATCCCAAAGAAGGTGCAGTAGAGGTTGCAGGAGTCCAATGCCTAAGCACAGATGTGAGTAATGGGAAATGTTGAGGTCCAGTGTATCCAAACAACGGGAAATCATCCAAGTATTTGACATCCCTCGATGTAGCATCAGAATGGATCCGGCGGCAGCATATATAGTCAATCCTGGAATGAGCAAGATCATGAACAAAAGTAGGACCAGCTTGTTGGTTCCAGGTGTTCAGAACTTCAATTGAATGTTGACGCAAGATCTGATGCAAGGTGTCCGAATCACTGTGGACTGTGCCTGCATGACGTCTGCCTTGATGAAGATAAGTACCCGCGCCCACAGCCAGAGATCTGTTTGGCAGGGATGTGTTGAAATCGCCCAGTAAAAGCAATTGATTGCGAGAAGAGAATGAAGTCAAAGTAGTATTCAAAAGATCCCAAAGATGTTGTCGTTGTTCAAGACGATCAGAAGTATGAACATGTTGATAAAGATGGAGTACATCAATGTTACGGTGTTTGCCAGTGAGCTGAATGTGAACCAGTCTCCCAGGATCCAGCTCAGCCCAGGAGATTTGGTGAGATTGACACAAGCGTTTGGAAATCAAACATAACAGGCCTGCCTGTTTGCCACTGAATCCGCTATGAATGCAATTGTACTGTGGCAAGGTCCATTCGTTGGTGAATTTCCAATGGGATTCTTGTATCATGATTAAATCAATGTTGTTCTGTTCATCAATCCATTGCAAAGTCAGATCCCAAGTCGCCTTCGAAAGGCCTCCTGCGTTCCAACTCAAACAGGTCAAACGTCGACGCATCTGACGTTGTGGTGGTGCCAAGTTGCGGGAAGAACCAGAGGATGGCAAGGAAGGTCCAGGACGAGGGAACTCTTTGGACGTCACCAGCTGGCCACGATACCAGGTGAAGCCGAACCTGTGTGCTCGACGGGCAGCTCTGAGATAACTACGTTTTCGAACTGACTTGGGGATATTGGCATAGCAAGTTGATCCGGAGATCTTCTCTGGCTCCACATCATGTTGTTTCGCTGCAAGAGCAGCTCCCCCACTGACCATGATATCAGTGGAACCCTCACCCCACACTGAGCGCTGGATGCTGAGAAGTACCACAAAAAGCAAAATGTTACCAAATTTGGCAAATCTCCAAGGTCTGCTCAGTGCCCGGAATTGGGACCGGGTTGCCACCCTCCAGAATGATGCACTCAGAGATGAGATCAATATGCAGGTGCTGAAAATCGCAATAGTAGAATAAATCCAAAAGGGATCGAAGAGAAAACGCAAGGGAGCTTTGTCCAGCAGGCGCACCCCAATGTCCGCAATGGAGATATTCTGGATAATCACCAAGAAGAAGAAATTGGGATGCATCAAATATGAAAGGGCCAGTGAGAAAAGGCAGCACAGGAGCCCACCCTGAAGAAACACTGTCCTTAGAAAGATGCAAATCAGCAGCACGAGTCGATCTCGAAGCCTCAGCCGCCGTCAGCACCAAAGAAAGCGCCAGCGCCAACGAGGCTCAGTACCGCACCAGCAGTGCAGCTGCCCACCACAAGGAAATGCGGAGCAAAAGCTATCGGGGGGCAATGGCTGCAGCTGTCAGCTAAGACGGAACGTCTTCTGAGTGCACCACTCGCGGGTGCAAAGGGGCTTGCATGTGTGTATGCATGTGTGTATGCATGTGTGTATGTGTGTATGTATGTGTATGTATGTATATGTATGTACGTATATGTATGTATGTATGTATGTATGTATGTATGTATGTATGTATGTATGTATGTATGTATGTGTATGTATGTGTATGTATGTGTATGTATGTGTATGTATGTATATGTATGTATATGTATGTATGTGTATGTATGTATATGTATGTATGTGTAGGTGTGTGTGTGTATGTATGAATGAATGAATGAATGAATGTATGTATGTCTGTCTGTCTGTCTGTATGTCTGTATATCTGTATGTCTGTATGTCTGTATGTCTGTATGTCTGTCTGTGTGTATGTGTATGTATGTGTATGTATGTGTATGTATGGGTATGTATGTGTATGCATGTGTGTATGTGTGTGTATGTGTGTATTTATGTCTGTCTGTCTGTCTGTATGTCTGTATGTCTGTATGTCTGTATGTCTGTATGTGTGTATGTGTGTATGTCTGTATGTCTGTATGTCTGTATGCCTGTATGTCTGTATGTATGTATGTATGTATGTATGGTTTGTATGGTATGTATGGTATGTATGGTATGTATGATATGTATGATATGTATGATATGTATGATATGTATGTATGTTGTATGTATGTATGTATGTATGTATGTATGTATGTAGGTAGGTAGGTAGGTAGGTAGGTAGGTAGGTATGTATGTATGTATGTATGTATGTATGTATGTGTGTGTGTGTATGTATGTATGTATGTATGTATGTATGTGTGTGTATGTATGTGTGTGTATGTATGTACGTACGTACGTACGTACGTATGTACGTATGTATGTATGTATGTAATGTGTGTGTACATACGTATCTCTGCTGTCGATTCGAAACAAGGGGTAGATGATGGTAGATGTGTCGATAATTTCACCAAGGGTACCCCAACGCGTCTAGCACAGCAATTTATTCCGTTGAGCCACACTGGCGCAAAGCCAACCTGGGTTGAGCCCCGCTGCGACGAAGCTCTAGATGCTTCGCCCGGGGTAACCCCGGCAACCTGTTGACAGCTGCGGTTTTGAAAAAGTGAAGCGGAGAAACCTCGTAGCCAACCATGCAGCAGGCATGCTTGAGATGGGGAATCTTCCCTTAGGTCCTGGCCAAACGTTTGTGAAAATATCGTGATGAATCATGACCCGAGACAATCACAGCTCAAAAGTGGCGGAAAGGCTGACCTCAGCTGAGCCTAGAGGAATCCGAAGAGTCCGAAGAGGGAAATCCACAGAACTTTAAATCTTAAATCACCTATGTATGGTCTTTCAACGCTTCACATAGAAAGCACATGCTCCACTCCCTTCGGATGGGCTAACGAGACACTTACATGTTTTTTGTGATGAGATCCCTACCAATTGCGAGTTGTGAAAGGAAAGCGCCTCATAGATTTGTCGAAACTCTTTAATTTTGTTTTACATGGTTGGTTCTGAAGTACCCCGCAGCGCAACATGGCTGTGTATCCAAAATTTGCCACGCCCAGCATGAGCTTCATCATCGAACCGTCCATCTGTCAACTGTAGCAACTTCCAAGTTTGCACCCTCCTGCTGTTAAGTGAGTCGTGAAAAATACCCTATCCAATCCCACTACACTTGTTCGCAAGTTGGTATCCCTACGGTGGCTTTCAACAACCCCCAGTAAACCACTTGGTATATCTGAAGTGCTGATCCATCACTAACGCTGTTGTTGCGGCACCATATTCAGTTCACTAGGACCCAGCTGCCACTTAAAGCAGCCATGAGGGAAACTCCAGATCTATGGCCGGTTCTTTTTTCCAATCCCGGCGCTTGGGCACTGGACGGTACTCAGATATCCTTCTACTTGCCTAGTGATCTTGCCCTAGTCATAGTGTCAAAAGCTGGACGGGCCAACGATTCTCAGCTGAGTTCGGCGACACAGGTGGCGGATTCCTGTAGTATCTGTAGTGTGTGTTTCTGGGGGTTTCACCACCCAGGGCACATTCCTAAGAAGCCTAAGAGAATGTACCATGTTCATCATGTTCCTGGAAAGTCTTTCAATGATATCTATTGAGCCGAAACTGAAACTACCCCCCGGAATTGGATTTCGATCCCCACCTGGCGCTGATGTGCGCAGCAGTACTCCTGTGACTTCTGTGTTCTAGATGGCATGGGTGGAGCCCTAGTGCAAAAAGCATCGCTGCCCTCTGCTGCCGTGATGACCGGAACTTGATCAAATTGTGCAACCAAGGGTTGGCTCCACCCTGCCAGATGGCAACCAATCAATGTTGCAGCACATTGGCTTCAGCCGGCAAGGCCTAGGCTAGGTACACAGGTCTCTTGCCTGGCAAAGGGCGCAGCATCCCAAGAGAGAAATGCATGGCTCAAGGGTCTCGAAATGCCGTGAGTACAGCAACTAGGATTGAGCAGTAGGCAGTAGCTACCTGGAATTCCAATCATATCCCACTTCCATGACTGATCACTCGGGCACAGGTGAGCTGGTCTGAGGGGAATGACAAGGTACCTCTACCAATTCATACTTCCCCAAACTGGGACTCACGTTGGCTGAGTCGTTTTTCTCCACTGATGCCCTGGTCAATCAGCTCAAACCCCTCATGCTGCGAGTGGCCTGTGACAATGTGCTCTGCAACGGATTCCTTCCCAGAAGCTTGCTCCTGGTGGCAAACCGCAAATGGACAGATCGGTACCATGTCTCGAATTGTCTCGAAATCACTTGTGTCACGATGTAAGCAGCCACAACACGGGTCGGTCTCGCTCGCTCGTATTTTGAAATCTCATGTAAGACCCAGGAAAGTAAAAGGGTACTTCGCTTACCCTCCGAAAGCATCGGGGCTTTACAATCCATAGTTCACCATCTATATGTGCGTGTGCGTGTATGCTTACACCCATGCAACCATTTTCAGGGTGCTCAACACCCCAAATAATAATGGGGAATTTATCAAGCCCTGCCCAGTCAAAAACCACCACGCTGTCCTGAGAGTTGCGCAGTTCCTCCTTCGTCTTGGCCGTAGCTTTGAAGACCTGGAGCTGGCTCGGGGGACGTGGTGCTCAATGGGGAGGTCTCAAAAAGTGCTCGACAAGTCAACTAAAGTCAACTAACAAGTCAATGTGCGTCATTCGAGTCATGTTTATTTCAGCATTGGAGCCCAGGGTCCCAAACTTCCAGGCTTAGCAGTTGTTGATTTCAAAGGTCGGAAGGCTGAAGCAAACCAAACCGGCCCAACGTTCGCCACTGCGACTGAGAATCTTTGTTTTAAAGCTCTTGTTCATGGTCACTGGGGACATTACCGGCGTCAGAAAATTATAGAAAACTGGTGCAGGCTTAGGGGATAAATGTCGCTAAACCCGCTAGTTTCAGCGGGCTTTTTCTTTGAAATAGGCCCCCGATCCCTGCATTTGTGACCAAAGTCCCAAGATGCACCAAATCGCATCTTGCCTTCTTGGTCCATCCTTTCGCCCTGGTTTCAAGCACATCCTGCCAGCAGAACTCAGAGCGGTACATGATGGTCAACAAAACCATGCTCGTCCCGCAGCCTAAACATGTTCGGCAAGGTTCATGCAGGTATCCTTTTCACAAATAGATGTGCTGCCAGAATAGAATCATCTGGAATCATACGTGCAATTGACCATGATTTGAGAATTACGAACGTTCCACTTTCACTGCTCTGGATCTGGTGTACGCCATGCGCAAAGCACTCAACCTTTCGCGTCCTGAATCATGAACTGGATACGCTTGCAATACCTCAGGTTGCTCAAATCGTTATTTTGCTGGACAACTTGCGGCAGCACCGCAGCTGCATTGACTATGGTGATGGGGTGCCATTGCCTTGTCACAGGTTCTGCTGGATGCATCCAAGAGACTTGCCCTTGCCATTCTCAGACTTCCGGACCTTCAAGTCCTTCACTTTGATGGGATACTTAATGATGCTTGCAAACTAGTAACCTAGACCTACTCTCAGGCCGGCTTGAACATCCAGCACCGCTGGGGAGGGCAGTGGATACTTATTTTCAACTATTCGTACTTAGTTCATGCTCATGAGCCCATGTGGCCCACGCGGCCCATGCTCATTGATTTTCAAAGGTACGTGTCCTTCAGGATGATTTTCATTCAAGGCGCACCATGCGCCATCCCACAGCTGGGTCCTTCAACCTGTTGCACGCCATCTCCAGTGCAATCTGCCCTGCTGGTGCAGTATCCATCCTGAGCCGCGGCCATGGCGGCCAGGGTCCAAGTGGCACAGCCGGCACAGCCGGCACAGCCAACTCAACTCGACCCCTTCAGCGATGCCAAGCCACGTGTAGCCTGCAGTGAGCAGCAACTCACAGGCGCATTCCAAGGCATGCTCTTCCTGGGCGGACCCCCTGGGCCCCCTGGTCCCCCTGGGACTGGGCCTTTGAACGCAAAACACGAAGGTTCCAAAAAAGATCCGATGATCCGAGGTCATGACTGGGCTCTCCTCCTCATCCTTAGTGCAAGGTAGATCCCATGTTGCCAGAACTGTTTTTTTTGAGGAGCATGTTACAGTGAATCCCTATATCTGCTTTGCCAAAAAAAAAACACGCAGAGTTTTGTGTGAAAATTGCCGGTTAATAGTCTTACAGTACATAGACCAAACAAGTGACATGCAGGAGTCACCGGCGGAAATGGAATTCAAGAGGTTCACCCATCATCTCAAATGAATGACAAGGAGCTCCAATGCAGACCAGCTCGCAAATGATGGAGCCCACGACTTTGGTCGACAGCAACTGTCGGAGGTACAGATGCCCAACAAACCTGGGCTGGTCCGGCTGGAAGGTGGAAATTCTGAGAAGAGAATTGGTCGGATTCCCATGAATGTCATCTAATGTCTTGGCAACTTATACATATATGATATGTATATACATGTTATATATATATTATGATTATAGAATCATATCAATTTATATAGTACAATTCACGAACTGGAAAACAGCCAGAGGTGGGATGATCCCCCTGATTCACCAGCATCTATGGCATGGTGAGGTCGTAGTGAGGTCACTATCATTTGCCCAGAACAGTGCATTCGGAACGAATGGTTGTGCCACAGGCATGGAGGTGCAAATGAGTTGTTTCTCAGTTTCTCCTCCCCTGCAAGCAAGGTGCTTCATGTTTGCACACATCCTGTCCTTTCTCTTCTTCGCATGTTCCTCCACATCGAACAATGAGTCAAAGGATGTCAAAGGTTTGGGTCCAAGTTTGGGGTACCTTCTGGCAAGCACACAGCTCGTCTACACTGGTCTACACGAGACAAACAAGTAGGTAAAAAGCAATCCCTGCACACTAGGCCATCAACAATCGTAAGTCAAACCGCAGAGGTTTGCCTGGTTTGCTCTACATGATACATCCCTTGTACCCAAATTGCCCCTTTTCCTCGCAAAGACAAATGGAACTGCGGCAGCAAGCAAAGCTGCAAGGCTAGTGGTTGAGGTGGATACGCAACGTCATGTTCCAGCAACCTGTCTCCAGGAGAGATTGACCCCATTTTTTGCACCTGACCCGATCTGCTGTCCTGATCCTCGTCTTCAGAAGCCCCTTCCTGTTAGCGCACCAAACGGTTTGCTGTCAGCTAGACTGTCACCTTGAAATTCTTGGGAAATCCCAACTTCATTTCAATGAGAAAGCCCACGCGGCATCCAACAGCCCCAACAATTGAAGGACCCACAAGTCAAACGACTTTCGGTCAAGCCGCAGATTCTGCCAGAAGTTCTTCGAATTCGTTCTGGCAAATATTGAGCACCAGACCTCAGCACTTTGGGTTCATTCTCCTGCTCCAATTTTTTGCTGCTGTTGCTGGAGTACTGGGCACTTGTCGACATCTATCAATTAGCAGGACCGCAAACTAGCACCATCATCACCACCCCTTTGAGCATCCTCATTGAGTCTTCCATTGAACCAAGCTGAATGATAAGGAATGCACTGCGGAAAGTCACCGGTTTGCCACCATCAGTATCCTTAGAACTCTCACGAGCAGCACAAGGCAATTAAATGGGATGATTGGGAGAAGCAACTTTCATGGCGAGGAGTGGGAAGAACCCTTGTCACATGCAAGCGGCGTGGCTGACCCTGTTCACTCTGCACTGAGTGACTATAGTGGAGGCCCGGTCTGTTCAGAACTCACAACTTCATTACACCAGCTATCATCTGCTTGTGCTAATTGAGGGGCGGCTACCTGTATCTAAAGCGGGTCAAGCCTTTCAACTCATCCTGGAAGATCGCCATCCCTACATATGTTGAAACATGAAACCCCCCATTTAATCTGTGCGTTGCTTCTGCTTGACCTTTTGAGCAACTGTTGGCCTTACAAGACAATACAACGACAATTAACCTTCAAGAAATGTTTCCATGGGAACCCAGTGCCCTTCCTGGCTGCTTGGTCTTAGTTTCTGGGAAGTCTGGGAAGACAGACTTCAGGCTGAAGACCAGATCAGCATAGGTTTCACCTCATCGATGCAGAGTTGCACAGTTCTCATCTTGTCCCCTTGGCCCGCACCTTTCATGCAATCAAAATCATTAAAAAACGCGGTCGGCATGGTTTGCAGCCGCAACCTTTTTTCACCCCACTACCACATTCGATGTATATAATCCCAGACAGAAAAGCTGTGCACATTGTTGGAAGATATCGAACATCATCTCAAACAGCTTAAACTCATATCCATTATCAATCCTAATCAAATCACACTTCCCAGCTCGTTGCGAACGCTGCATTCGAGAGGCTGTAGTGAGGTTCCGTCACCGCTTTCTTGAAGATCAACTCGATGATAGCTTCCAGCTCTGCACGGCCCTGCACCTGAAGAAGCAATGATCCGACCCCTGGAAGGATCGCTGGATCATTCGACAAACTTTTAGATACCCTTCGGTGTCATCAAGCGTGGCTGGCAAATCCCCGAACTAGCCATGGAGGCTTAGTTCACTGGGAACATCATCGAACTATTGCTGGTGAATTTTCCAGCAAGCCACGTTTGATAACCGGAGGGTGGGCATGGAAAATCACCTACGTATGATGATTCACCTATCAAAAGATTGATTCTCTGTATCTATTTAAATTACCAGAGGGATCCAAAGGGTATGTACACTGGCATTATCCCAAATATGCATGGTCTTCTGCGCCCATTTTTTTCGACTTTCACCGACCTGAACGGCAGAAATCTTCTCCACAATGGTAGCCATGTTCTCCGGGCACACTTTGTTCAACAAGCTTTGCACCTGGGAGCGCTGCAAGCCCGGCTGCATTTCCAGCCCTTTGATGCAGGAAAATGATCAGCCCATAGGGCCCACAGTGGATGGATTATGACTATGACAATCCCCAATTTATTGGCTAGTATAACCTTCTACAATAACCAATCCACCTGGGTTTGGTCATTGCTTAATTTGTTGG
The DNA here is from genome assembly GCA_003297045.1 of Symbiodinium sp. clade C Y103. Classification (NCBI taxonomy): domain Eukaryota; class Dinophyceae; order Suessiales; family Symbiodiniaceae; genus Cladocopium; species Cladocopium sp. clade C. The sequence continues at coordinate 14,661 of BGPT01003329.1, read as the reverse complement.
AACGGCTCAATTTTGTGGAAAGGGACTGTGTGACCAAACCTGTCATCATTTCATATCAACACATGTCTGAAAAGGGATAAGCTCTAACGGAAAGAACTTCGGATGCCCAAGTGAAGCTGAAGTGGCCAAGGTGAAGAGTCCACACTATGCACAGAACAGACTCGACAATGCAAACTCTCAACAGTTTCAGGAATGCCTGCAGTGTGGAATTTAACCCGCATCCTAAAACCATCGTTTGGGACTTGTGGACAGGAAGCAATTTTGCAACAGCGAGTACTGGCAAGGAAGTTCCATCATTCAAAAAACCCTTGGCCAGTTCTTCCTTAAAGCTGGATTTCTGAAATCGCTTATACAATTTCAAATGGTGAGATGGTGACTCATGTTGCTGTGGATCAACGCAAAGGAACTCAGATTTTGTCTTGTGATGCCAGTTGCCCACCCAAGACCTCCCAAGACCGGCAGCTCTTCCAATGGCCTGGCGCTTCAGGCTCTCCATTTCAGACTGCGCCTGCTGACCCACCTTGTATGCATTTGCCGAAGGAGTCCTCATGGCCACTGGAAAGGATGTGAGCAGAACAAAGGCAATACCCAAAGTCCAAAGGAGCAAAGAGGACAAGATTGCAAGACCAAAACAAGCTATTTGGAAACAGGTCGGTACAGCTTGCAATTGGATAGGATAAGAGATGATGCTTGAGATTTTCAGAGAGAAAATCTCTATGGCGCAGGGTGATCTCCCTAAGTTACAAATCATAGGAACACCAAAGTTTCACCTGGAAACAGCTGCCCCGGTGCGTCCAAGCAACGGCAGGGCCTCGGAGCGCCAGGCTATAGCGGCTATGGCTCGATTGACCGCTATGGTCATGGTTGAAATGTCATTGGTTATTAAAATGGGATGTGATTAATGTTGATTAATGGGATAATATCCCAGAAAACCCATTTATCAAACTGTGGGTTTCCATAAATCCATTGGCTCTCCATTTTTGAGCTGAGACTAAATTGCCTGTGAAAGGTCAAAATGGGTGTGTAACGAACATCAAACTTGCTGGCAAGTGGATGTCCGGTCCCCGCCGGTCCCCCCCCAAAAAAAAATCCCTTCCCTCCAATATTAAATACACCCCACAAGCAACCCTTCTTACCCTTCTTTTGTTTGGATCTATTCAAATTCATTTAACCCAATCCATCCCGTTCCGAAATTCGTGGGACCAAGGAACTGGTACTGGCAAAGCTCGGCTCCTGGGTTCTCGGGTGGAAGTCTGTCGCTTCATCGAGACCCTCAACTGTTTGGTCGGTGGGCAGGGTTCCGATTGCTGTCTCGTCATAGTATCCTCAGTGCAGCTTGATCCAGCTTGATCCAGGCTGATTCAGAGAAACAAAGGTACCAAGCAACTGAGTGGTACAGAGCTGGGTGGGAGTCTTTGAAACAGTTTCAGCATCAAAGTTCACCCTGGAATGAAGTTTGTCAAGGGCTGAAGGCTGACTCCAGAAGCACCACCGCTGTATCCAACCAAGGGACCAGTTTTTGAGGCATTAAAACTGTCTTCAATCCCACCATTTCAGGTGGCATGTCCTGGCGGGCCCAATGCTTCAATCTGCTGCCATGACCAGATAGCAACAGCCGCAATTTTAATGATTCTGAGAAGCAAAAAACGCTGGTGAGGCATAAGTTGACATACATACAAATATCATGCATATGTATATATATATATGTGCATGTATGTGTGTGTGTGCATATGTATGTAGGTATGTTGATCTATTCTATTCATCTATATATTTATATATTGATATTGGCGACGCATGTGTTTGTAAAAAGTATTTGCATTTATATATATATATATACGGATATGTATCTATATATATATATGCACATTTGTGTTTATCATTTGTGCATGCTGTCTTGCCTATTTATATACGCACCGACAATCATTCCATATAGTACATGTAGACTGGGTGGTGCTTGACAGCACTAAACAATTCCCCATCCCCAACCTGAGAGAGGACCCGAAAGCTCAGCAACATCTGCCGGGAGGCATGGAAGGAGCCATCCTGGCAAGGTGCCACCATCTGTGACGGATGGGGCTGCATCCGACCCAGGGTTGAACCTTTTGTGACTGACATCTTATGACGATCTCTCTCTCTCTCTCTCTCTCTCCATCACCAGCCACAAGATATGTTTGCTGGTTTTTACTATATGCTTCGTCGCAGGGTGGCGAATGACGTCTACGAAATCATGACGTAGAGGCGCTGAGTGCAACCGCAGGGGTTCATACTTGTTTCCAGGGTGTGATGAAACAATCCTGTGAAAAGAGGAAGCAGCTGCGCCTTCAAAAATGACCAATATGCATCATCAAAAGCATCCATCAGTCATGGACCAATGGTTATTCAACATCAATCAGGCCATCAAGTCATCAGGTACTTTTTCCTGTCGGCATGTCGCCACCAGGGTGGCATTCCTCGTCCGACTTCGAAGGCGACGCAGGCGACCCAGAGCTCGAACGCATGTTGACCATCCATGGCAGTACCTGTGGAGGTGCTCAGCCAACCAGCCCAGCGCATGGGAAACGGAAAAAAATACGTGGTAAATCCAAGGACCATGACCAACCGAAGCTATCTCGAGGGTTCAAGAGGTTTTCAACACAAAATTCGGGGTGAATCGGTTTTGCAGTGGGTTTGACCATCGCACCACAAAAATAAGAAATCACAGTGTGCTCCCATGGAAGTGTATGCATAATTTCCGGTGATTTCTGCGGGAGCTACATGCCGCCTTCTTGCGGTCGGTGAGAATGCGTGGCTCCCGCAACATCGGAAGCAAGGGCGAATTCCAAAGCTCGGGACGCTTGAAGTCGACCTTGGTGTGGAGTTTTCTGGAGCTGATCCCACTGTTGGCTAGTCACTAATGTGGGAGCTCGAAAGCAGTAGTCCGCACAAGCAAAGCACTTCCGGAAGCATTGCCAACCCTTAGGGGAAAGGCTCACCTGCATGTCAAGACAGGTCCGACTATGCAGAAACAGTTTGGAATTCGAAACAGCAGGATCGCCGCTTCAGTCTGGTGCCAAAGGCGCAATCCAATACACACCAAAAAAATGACTGAATCGATGTCAGAGGAAGGGCCAAGATCCTCCGTTGTGGAACACTCTACATCCTTTTGAAGCCAGTAGCCAGTGAAGCAAAACAGGTGAAGCCATTCTGAAATTTCATGCAGCAGAGTCCCAACAGAAGCCTCTACCACTGAATTTCTACAGGCCATCTGTCTGGCCCATCTGCAAAGAACCAAGGCACCAGATCGAGGTTCAAAGCACTGAAGAGCGAGTCATCCGCACGCCATCGTGCAGTCATACGCCCTTTTCGTGCTAAGACCTCGCCGGAAAAGGCAGCTAAATCAGCTAAATGTCCATGGAACAGGGGACAGAAGCATGGGCAAGTGGCTTAAGCATTTCATTGCGAACTCACTGTGTGCCAACGGTTCTCTCATAGATTTATCACGTGTATGACGTATCCCTGCCTGTTGAACATCAACGCCCTCAAGGAATGAAAGCCCCATTTTGCAGCAACGCGCCCAAGCGGTGAGAATGTGAAGTCGATTTGAAAAGCAACCCGGAGCCGTGTCCGGGAGATCGATGGGTGGAGAAATGCTGACTGCTGCGGCACTGATGTTCTTTGGACATCCAGGAGTTGATTGACCATGGTCATGTTTCTTTCTGCGCTGGAAACCATAGGAGCCACAGAACAACGGACAGGCGAAATGATGCACCGTTGACTTCCAGCGCAACAATCTACAAAGACCCGGCAATCCAATATGTATATACCGTCAAGGTCAAGCAGACCCCCTTGTCTTTCATTTTAGAACCCCAAATCTGGGTTCTAGAATGGTATTACCTTAAAAAACCCAGGGTTTTGACANGTCAAGCAGACCCCCTTGTCTTTCATTTTAGAACCCCAAATCTGGGTTCTAGAATGGTATTACCTTAAAAAACCCAGGGTTTTGACATGCCTCAACGGGAAGCAGATTAGAACCCCGAACTGTACGCAGGATGGGGTTCTAAAATCCTGTTCCTGAAAACCATAAAATCACCGACAATTAACGTGTTTTTGGGGTGAAGTTTCGGTTATATGTTTGACCCAGGTTTGCATGTCAAGTTTTTTCTCTCACACGCATCCACACACATTGCGCAGTTGAGATTGGAGCAATGTTTTCGGTAATTTTTTCTGCGTTTTGCAGATTTATTTTTTCTAAGCTGCATTAGGCTGCGTGAGGCTCGCCGTTTCAATGCTTTCGATTTTTCTGCATTTTTGCAGACTTGATTTTCGAAGCTGCATCCGGCTGCGTCAGGCTCGCCATTTTCAAACAAACACGCAACAGGTTATTTTTTGAAGCAACCAA
>BGPT01003328.1:76146-86328 GCA_003297045.1 Symbiodinium sp. clade C Y103 | reverse complement strand
CGGAGAAACTAGTTTACCGGAAAAGAGCCGGAGAAAAACAACTTTTCCCGGACTAACGCGAGAAACCCCGGACTAGCACAGTTTTTTGGGGAATTTCTTTTTTTTTTGAGTTGCTATTGAAATAGTTGTGTTTTTGGTTTGCCTGGTATCTATATATATATATATATACATACATATATCTATATATATATATACATACATATATCTATATATATATACATGTATATCTATCTATCTATCTATCTATCTATCTATCTATATATATATATATACCTATCATTCTCGGCACTTTTCAACAACCGCCTGCCGTATTTGCCATTTCAACACCTCTGGTCAACCTGGAGCACCACCGAAAATTTTCCTGAGAGCAGGACACCATCACAGAAATGAAGAGCAGCTCCTGTCATGGCCATGTTGACCAAAGCTATGCGTAGCGCAAGCGGCAGATGTAAATCAACAAACATAACAAACTGATGCTTAACATTCAATAAAAAGTTTCAACCACTCATGATGGGCGCGTCCATGAAATCTGATCTGCTGTGAAATATGCATGCCATCTGTGGCGATGATCGCCACTTTGAAACTCATTGAAATCCATCCCGAACCCCCCCCCCCATTTCTGCAGCCATCGGCCTTGTTCTGGGCCCACTTCACGCGTGGAATCACTGTCTTTCCATTCCCCAGCGTGCATAGGACCTGGCTGGCAAAGGTGGACAATTGCAAGCCTCTGAGCCAACGCATCACAGAAATTGATGGAAAAGTATGGGACCCCCTCTAAAATTAATTTGATACTGGTGAAATATCATGGATCTACGTGGATCTTGAGGAGTTTGGCTATTTGGGAGGTTAAAGACGCCCCATCAAACAAGATCTGCATAGATGGTGGATGTCAACCAGCAGCAGCTCTTCAAAACCACCCGGAACGGTACAATGTGAAGGTTTCTTACAATCGGAGAGCCGGAAGCATTTGGCTCCCCCATTAAAGAGATATTATAATATATATATATATATAAATGTCCAACTTTGGAGGATTTGGGGGTCTCCAGCTCTAGGAAAACCCCCATATAGTTGAACTAAAGGGTGTTGAACCTCTGCATTCATCAAAAGTCAGCATTTGTTTGCCAATGCTACGCTTTGTAGCATCTTTTAAAGATCTTTAAAGTGCTTCTATGTCCAATCGCTGGCCCAGTGGAATAGCTTCTTGATGTGAACATGGTGTTGTCTACCATGCTGTCCTTCCCATTCCAAACCACCCCGCCATCCCCGCTCAAACACTGGCCCCAAACTAAAGGACCGCACCAAGTGCACAAGGGCTGTAGGCCAAAGTCGCGACATGCCGTGACAGCCAGGGCTCCGGCGAGTCGCCAAGAAACACGTCGAGTCGCTCAAGGGCTGAATTTGTATGCTTGCTGATGTTGTTGAATGCGTTCAATCCTTTGAGATGGAAAACAAGTGTCATCAAGAACTACTATACTATTGTCCATGATTTAAGTGATTCAAGTACATATTAACAGAAAGCAAGGAGATCACAGTGCTTGCGAAAAGTTATTTGCCTGCTTGGGAGACCTGGTAGTTGGGCACATCATATCGACATGGTTCATTTCACCCTGTTACCCTTCTGCTCCCATCCCAGACATGTTGCCAGAATGGACGATTTTACTTGATCGAAATTCACCATGGTTCTTCACGTCAGCTGCATCAGCCTGTCTCCAAACCCAAAGGGCTGCCATGCACACATTTTTCCATCTACCAGCTGGAACCACATTGTAGACATTTGGAGAGGATACTCATGAAACAATTACGGTAGAATATGGGGATCGAAACGATGAACCTTAGATATTGCTCAAAAAAACACTTAGTGGGGAAACGGTTTCCTGCTTTGATGTTTGAAAGAATCGGCCAGTCAGCCGAATCCGTTCGCCAGTCGCTTTTCTAACGCCACGAATCTGGTTTGCTACACAACCTTTTGTTGAAACATCCCTTCATTCAACCCATCCAAAAAATATGGGTTGAACTCCAAGACTTGCCGACCCACTGCTCGTCGAGATTCAACCAGCTGTGGGGGCAGGCAGTCACTATGTACAGCACTTGGGAAATGACCCCATTACATCCCATTGTTTATCTTCAATATTTGACGATGAGTTGGGTAGGTGGAGGGATCTCCCAAAGATATTGGATCATTCATTCCTAACCCATATTTGTTCTTCCTTATCAAGCGGCCATTTGGACAAACCCATTCTACTATACGGAATATGGTTGCTTCCATATTGCCCATTCTATCGCCAGTAAGGTGGGTTTTCCCCCATTTTTTTCGATACATCCCCCTCATCCTCTATGGTTCAAGACTTGCTCACTGCGCAACACCAGAGGGCACCAGCGGTGGCACGCTGTCCTGATATCAGAGTCTTAGGAAAAGAACCCCTCGTACCATCACCCAATCACAATCAAGAATCATGCCCTAGAAAATCCAAGCTCAGAATGGTAACTCCAATTTTCTAGAAGCAAATTATGTACAAATGATTACAAATGGATACAAATGGATCATTTCCGGCACACTACTGGTTTACCGGAAGAAAGTAGCCGCTTTCGAAATACTTTCCACAGTTTTCATCACCACATGGCGTTTCGCAGCGTGCATTGACTGCTCAAACTTGTTTTGTCCAGAACCCGGAAATCCCAGGAAGCTCAGGGAACCAAATCCATAAGGGAAAACTTTGAAAGTATGGGAAAACTGTAAAATCGTCGAAATCAGTGAGCCCTTCGCTCTGAAGCGTATGTACTTCACTGACTATGTCCCAAAATTGGAGCCCCACTCAAAGAGAACCAGAATACAAGCTGATGCACATGTTTGGGTCAAATTCGTCCTGCAGGTTTCTGCAAAGATTGGGAAATCATGCTGATAAACACCACTTTCAGACATCGTTGAGCAAATTCTGAGGAACCACTTGGAAAGGAGTTTCCTCGTTTGAGCGAATGCTTCAGTCACTGGCTTGCGGAAAATGCACGAAAAATTGAAACCACCAACCTAATCTGGCAACAAAATCAGCCGCATCTGTCCCAAATTCCACACTTAACGATCAACTGGAAAGTTACCTGGCCATCTATAGTGGATTTTCCCATTAAACATTAAACATGGTGATTTTCCATAGTTATGTTAGTTTACCAGAGGGTACACTTCTTGGCAGTTCGCAAACTGCGAGTATATGAGGCATGAAAAACACATGTCATCGCATTGTGTGGCTGCTTCCTCCTTCCCAGGAGGGGTTGCAAGAATCCCCTGGTACTTTGAGGGCTACTTTGACCCACTTGGCGAATACCATCTCCGCATGCTTTACACAGTTGCATAAAAAATCATAGGTTTGTCTGAAAACAGGGTAGCCGCAGCCATAGGTATCCCCAATTCCACTGGTTGATCATCATCATCCGCAATCAAATTTGATGGCCATTTTGGGGTCAATCCACCATTTTCAAACACACACCCACATACACATCAACCATCATCAACCGTGATCCATGGAACCATGTGCTCAAACCTACCACCGGCTCCTCGAAAGCAAGCTTCACAGCTTTTGGCAAGCCACGCCTGCGCTGTCGCAGGGACTCCAGCTACTTCAAACGAGAACAAACGGTTTCTTCAATATCCCACCCAGTAGTCATCCACTTGTAGGGTGTCAACCTACTGGACTTTTTTTGGACACCTCCGGCTGTCCAACAACAAAACGATGCGGGGATCATCGCAATTCTGGCTGGATCTACCATTGACGTCTTCCATGTACTCTCCATCCGCTATCCTGCTTCAAGATGTTTACAGCAAACATATTCAGTGGTTCCCGGTTTCAACATGTTTTCACCCACCCAATGGGTGTGACTTTCCAGGCGTTTGAAACACGTGAAATGCGTCGAATTTTCCCCGATGGATTCCCCGGCCTATTGAAGTCCAAGGCAAAGGACACCTTCTGACCCCTGAGGTGCTGATGAATTCTGAAAACGCTGTCCCGTGCTTTTGCTTGACGAAGAGATAAGAACAGCTGTTTGAATAATCTATTTGTATCTTGAATATTCTATTTGATTTGCATCTTCGACCTAGTTGCATCATCTATTTGATTTGTTGTTGTTCGTCGACGATCTTGGACGTCTTTGTGTTTCATGTTTGACCGTTTCACCACAGGTTTGGTCATCAGCAGAGTAATAATCATTTGACCATGCAGCCAAGGTGTACACAATTCAGGGAAAAAGCGTTCCCTGTCATCGGGTACAGCATGGTACAGCCATGAAACTCCCCGCCCAAACAAGATCAACGCACCAACTTCCCTTTCCCTCAAAAAACTGCAGAAGATGAAACAACTCAAACAGAACATAATTATCAACATTCAAATTAAGACAACGTCTTGATTCCAAATCATACAATTAATTGTATCTGTAGGCTTATGTATACTGTAATATCTTAATGTCTACATTGTTTGTAATATCCCTAAAGTATCAGATTTGCATAGATTCATAGATATTGTACCTACTCAAAAGTAGCCTGTGATTCCATTTTGCACCTTCCATTCACACGCTTTATTGGTCATTTGGGGACCGCTACAAAAGGAATGCCATGTGGACACGTGGACACCAAGGGGCCAGTTCCACTCGTCATGCGGTAGAAGCCGCCGCGCGAAAAACACCTCAAGAGCTTCCGATCAATCTGATCATGCATTCGCGCGTCAAAATTGCCCACACAAGGATGGAATTTCGATGAGGTGGGGGGTCTCCTTTGATTTAGATGGTGACATGGCTATGTAGCATCATCTAGCCACCCATTTGGGTTTGCAAGACAAAACAATGATCGTTTCTCGACTTTCAATGCATCGCTAAGCCATGAAATCTAGTGTTTTTCCAGAACAAGCGCTTCAATAGACTGTTCCTCCAATGGCATCCTTTACTTTGGAAACCTCCAGAACAATGCAATGGAGTCCAAGAGAAACTCCAAACAGATCCATTTACATGTGGGCAAAGAAAACCTGCTGTCGACAAGAATAAACCAACGTTTCAAATGTAACTTAACCTCTGAAGTAGTTCTCGGAAACTGCCATCCCACCTTGTGTCTGAAACAGCTGCAGATTGGATAGGCTATCTAGTAGCTAGGACCATGAGTAGACTCCGTTGTTTTCATTGATGGCCTGATGCTGGCTGCATTTCTTTTTCCACATAAATGTATATTACATGTATATATATATATACATATGTATATACATATATCTTGCGATATGACTAGCCAGATATCAGGACCGTTGAAGTGGCATGGGTGTTCCGATTCCTCAAGAAAGAAACATATGCTGGTCAAACGGATCAGATCTGAATCTTCGCAAAGATTCTTAAAGATGTTGTCACATGTTACCATCAAGCTTCACTCCCAAACAAATGAGGTCAGCGTGTAATTCAGTCAGCCTATCTGACACAACCCTCGAGTTCAAAAAGAATGAGAACCAAAAAATAACAAAACTCCAAAGATGGAATTGTAACATATTGGAACATGCATCTACCATAGCAATGGGATCCAATGGAAACCCGTCAAGTTTTAAATTGAAGCCATGGCTATGGCCACCTTTCAGCCGTCTCCATCTCTGAGTCCCGGCATCCCCCAGCTCCGGACACAAGATAAATCCGTAACTGGGCAGCGCCAAACGTCAGGGGAATGGAGGTGTTGGATGGTGTATCTGGACTCCAAAGTCCTATTCCATCCATTGCTTAGCATGAAAAAGCTACCTGGTACTACCTTCAACAAGTGAATCTAGGTGTAGTTGATGGATGTTGATGGCATATCGACGGATGGATCAAAATAAGCGAACTAGTAAGGGGCAAAAGCCAGTAGAATAACAAGCCTCCCAAGGGGGTGCACATGATGGCCTGGAAATGACAAAGGATTGGTGAAAATGGTTAACGCCCGGTAAATGTGTTTGTTGGATCTTGTTGGTGGACAATAAACCCTTGTGAACCCTCATGAAGTTAAAATGTCAGCTTTCTATGGGGTTGCTGAATCGCGATGATAAATGTTTGAAACAACAAACCTTGTCCAATTTGGAGTTTGTTGTCGCATTTACACCATTTAACTAAAAAACAAATCTAACATGAAGAGTACAAATCGTGTTTGACAAGGCGGCAATCCCTATACCACCTTGAAACGCAAAGAACCAAGCGCATCAACATGGGTAGAACATGTCGGCTTCCTCTGGTGTCAAATATGTATATGATACGTTTTTGTTTTGCTAGTCATCATCTCCCTCTGTTTCGATATGTTTGGAGGAGTGTAAATCCCTAAGAAAGGACCGGAACATATCAGAATATGCCAACCTTCGGCAGCTATATTGTTTGTCCAAAAGTAGGCTATACCTGTATACTCCAAGATCCGGTTTAGCATCATTCCCCCCCTCATTGGATGGCTAATTCAGGGTACCATTTCTTGGCAAACCCATGTTTTTTTGTTTCACCCGATGCCATGCAGTATGTTGCTGCGAGAGCCGTGACTCAAGCCCCAGCTGCAAGTGGGTGGGGTGGCATGGAACATAAACGACAGCACCTGAAGCCACACTTTCACTGGATCCATTTTGTGGGGTTCTGCCACTCTTGCATTCATGAAATATTATGAAATTTTAGAACAATGTGAGCAGTAAACCGGGTTTTAGCACCATAAAGCAACATAAACCACACCATTTTGGAGTACCCAAATGTGAGCTACTACAGCCATTTGCACAACTCGTTAATGCCATCAAGTGTTTTTCGGTGGCGTTTTCCAGGTGTCAACTTGGTTCCGCCTTCACCAAGCGTCGAAGGCGCTGAACCAAGGACCATGCAAGGTGGTGCCCCCTAGTTCTAAGTTGGTTTATCAACTACCAACTATATACTTTATATCTTATAATCTTATACTATATCTTATAATCATTTATAATCACCATAAACATCCATAACCCCTAGTTAGTCTATAGATCCAACTTTGCTAACTATGGGTGACCACCTTGTGGGAGTCCTATGAATCCCTGGCCCAGGCAAAGTTATGCATCGCAGGTAGGGGATCCAATGATCGGATTCAGATCCAGGTCGGCCTGCAACTTTAAAAAATGGTCGCAGAGCCTCGATTCATGAATTTGCTTGCAAGACTATAGCCGCATCGCAACTCGTATCATTGCGCTTCGCAAGTAAGGCCCTAGACCAGGATCGGAGCCGCCTGTCCTGAGGATGCTTGGTAGCTTGGTAGTGCGTGGTCCCGGTGTGTCTCCTAACCAGAGGTTATCCAATGTACAACTGGTTCTGACTATGAGTACTGTATCCAGTTGTGGGCTGGGAAATACTCAGCAAATCCAAGTGCATCACAAAGCAGTGCCTTGACGCTTTGGTGGGGTCATGAGCCATGCCACAGTGACCTTTGCAAACCATTGTGTGTTGTTCCAATAAAATCTGTGCACCAGTACACTATCTCATTCCAACCTCAACATATCCCAAACAAAACAGAATTATGAATTGCAGCCACTTGGAACAGTATAGTTATCCTCTGCATTCCTCTGCCAAGATCTGAGTAAAAAGCACATCTTTATGTTCAAGGGGTTAATCTCATCACTTCCCTCCACCTTCGGTTCGGATCACTAAGCACTCCATGGCAAGAGACCTGCCGTGTGCGGATGCAGTGGGCAGTGACACAAACTTCCGCTGCTGGTCAGTGGACTGGCGCAGTGGTCGGAGATAAACCTGCGTGCATCGCAGGCGGGCCAGTCGCCAGCTATGGCTATGGACCAAAAGACTGATGCGCTGCGAAATGCTAAACATCTACAGCATTCAAAAACATGATACATTGGTGTGTCTGAACTGGGTATTCCTGCAAAGGGCCATTTTAACAGGGAAAATAATGATTATGTAACCAGGGCTATACCCCATTTTCAGACAAACCCATATCAAATCTACTCGCATGCGTGGGGTGATCCTTGGGGTGTGGGTAAATGTCCTTTATATATGGATGATCTATATATACATACTCCATAGTCTGTGATCTCTGGACCCCTAGTCTCACACCTTCTCTCGGGGGTGCTCTCCATAATCCGTGAGCCACCCATCCCAAGCATAGCCCAGGTTGAAAGGATAGAAACAAGATGGATCCGACATATTTGAAACCCCAAAACAACTATATATATATATATATGTATGTTTGGATATGTTTGGTGGGAAATGGGAAGGCTGCCACTAATGATCCATCCTTGATCCACCTCAAGGTGGTCGGCAAGGAGTACTGATCAGCACAACTTCGGTCTTCCTCGCGCGCGCAGAAATGCCACACGTTTTGATCGTCATAGAAGACCTGCCGCTGCGACTCCAGGCTGAAGGGAAAGTAGGAACCCAGAGCTAGTCCATGAACCATGAGAACTAGGGAAATCATCAGTAGTTAATTGTAATTTCATGGATCAGAATTTTCCTACTGGAGAATCTGGAGACCATGACAGGTGGTTTTTGATGATCAAACCGATCCTTCATATCCCTTCACCAAAACCTGGTAGAAACCCGATGTGCCTCATAGTTGACGTGTTCGTATTTGAAGCCGGTCAGATACCTTGGTGGAAGATGAGGGACAGGATCGCGCGAATGAGTGATGCGGTACATGGGAATGCGCCGGGCGAATTCGTGGTCAAAGGCGTTCACAAAGTTCTCGTTTCCCACACGGGGTGACTCGAAGAGATAGGACAGACCCACATTGTAACCCCATCCTGACGCCACTGTGGCTCTGGCTCAAAGTTAATCATCCCCAGGCAATAGGAGACAAGAACATCAATGGAGGTTTCCTAAGTCAGGGGGTTCCCCTAAATCATCCACTTTAAAGGGCTTTTCCATGAATTATAAACTATCCATTTGGGGGTACCCCCATGACTTAGGAAAGCCCACATCCCATCCGCCCTTTGAGCCCAACCATCCCACGTCCTTGTAATGTACACATGGCCACCGTTCCAACCGCCGCCCCCAGGGAGTGCCCGGTGATGAAAAGATTTGAACTGCTGTTGCTGGAGTTCCCAACTTCATGTCTCGGCACGCAGCCGATCTCTCTCAACTTCCCCAGGACTTCATCCTTTACATTCCGCCAAATGCTTGAAAAGCCATCCTCCACATAGCCTGAAAACTCAGGTAAAGTCACAACATTTTGACAAAGCACGCCTTGAAACAACACAAATAATCTGATGCATGGCTCAATCTGCTTCATTGAACTTGCATTGAAGAACGAATTGAACCAACAGAGACCTTACACTTCAATTGGATCCTATTGAATATGGATTCTGATTTGGACCAATTTTGGCCAAGGAGCAGCCCTTGCACCATTCAAACGGCACTGGCGTGTTCCAGAATCGAAAGTCTTCGATCCAATTGGTCACCGTGGTGCCTCCACCCAGGACTGGAGGCCAACAGCAACCAACTTGAGTTTATGCATCTATAATCATCTATATTATATATCTACACACATGATGTACGCGTATAACAACATAGTCATATATATATAACTATATAATGATATGAGTACAATATATGATAATAAACTTACTACAAAGAAACATATGAGTTTGTCTTGAAATGGTGGCATGTTACCCATGCCATTAAATGTCGGACACGCTAAGATCGAATAAACTATGGGGGATTTGGGGAACCCGATTTTCAGACAGACCGACAAAAGCCTGTTTGCATTGTGTCAAGCCTTGGGTTTTGTCTGAAAAGTGGGCACAACCAAAAAATTCAATGTGTTCTACGGGGGGTTCCGTCAATTGGGGATCCCCCCCCATTTTAGGAAACCTCCATGTATAGTCATCTTTCCTAAATTTTCACCGTCACAAATTGACCCTTTTTTTTCACCCCAAAGGCACTGCCACGGAAGGAGATGACACATCCATCAGTTGTGCGCGTGGACATTCTTGCCAGCAGCAGAAAGGTGGATCTGGGTTGGATCAACTCACGCCGTTGAACAAATCCTCGGCCAACTTCGGCAGCTGGTGTTGTCATTGATTTCATAAGGACAAACTCGTTTGGGAAAGGCATAGAATTGTTTGACTCTTTCATCAACAAAGAAAAGTATTTGGACTTTTTTCCCGAGAGCGTCTGAGCGAAGGGTTCTTCTAAAAGTTGGATCTGCATATCTTCACATCTTCACATCATCACATCTTCACATCTTCACATCTT
>BGPT01003328.1:6610-44855 GCA_003297045.1 Symbiodinium sp. clade C Y103 | reverse complement strand
TTTCCAAGGACTTTGGCTCGTTTTGCCGGTGGCAAGTATGCAGGATCTTGTGCAATCTTCAAAGCATCATTGGAAACGAAGAGTTGACTATCAAAGGTCTTATCTTCTGCAAAAAGGGATCCAAATGTCCGTGGCGTATGTTTCTTGACTTCATTGTCTTTGAAATGGATGAGTTTTGCAAGTGTTTGAATGTCTCGTGAGAAAGGTCGTTTCTTGGCATTGTTGTAGTTCCCTTCATGTCCTGGCAGAAGCAAACTGGTCTGAGTGTCTGTCTTGGCGTCTTGGCTTTTGGCATTGCGAATTGCTACGTCTGGATGCGATTTGGCANGTCTGAGTGTCTGTCTTGGCGTCTTGGCTTTTGGCATTGCGAATTGCTACGTCTGGATGCGATTTGGCATCTGGACCTGTCATGATGTTCAGAGCTGGCATCGGCACTGACAAGACCGACTGACCTGGACTCGACATGGGCGCATGCTCGGACGGACCAAGACCTTGATTGACTGAGACGAAGGAAAGTTGATGAGGTTGGATTGGCACTGGCATCACTGAAAAGGAATTGTTTTGTGGTGGCAAAAGATCAATTGGACTGTTACATGTTGCATGTGCTTGGTGTTGACTGGAATCATCAGTCGACTTGTGAAAACCTGGCTGGACACAGACCGACAGGACATTTGGCACGGTTGCAACCCTGGATGCAAACCCTGGCACGGATGCTTCGGATGCATGATGCGGATGCACGAATGCCATGGGGAAATTGGCATGATTGGGGACGGATGTGTCGGATGCAACCCTGGATGCAAACCCTGGCACGGATGCTTCAGATGCTTGATGCGGATGCACGAATGTCATGGGGAAATTGGCATGATTGGAATCGGATTTGTCGGATGCAACCCTGGATGCAAACCCTGGCACGGATGCTTCGGATGCCTGATTCGGATGCACGGATGTGATGGGAGAATGTGCAAACTTCGGGAATGACGTATCGGATGCACCCCTCGATGCAAACCCTGTTGCGGATGCTTCGGATGCATGACACGGATGCTCCTGTGGCACAGTCACTACGGCATGGTTCAGGCCGGATGCCTCAGTTGTCCCGGATGCATGTTTCGAATGTTCCTCTGGTTGAGACCTGGGCATTTGCGGTGGCAAGGCATCAATGGGGGGAATATCGGTGACTTTCTTCAGANGTTGTCCCGGATGCATGTTTCGAATGTTCCTCTGGTTGAGACCTGGGCATTTGCGGTGGCAAGGCATCAATGGGGGGAATATCGGTGACTTTCTTCAGAATGGCCAACCATCTACTTCTGTGAACGGGTCCAAAAGTAGCAAAATCAACCGTTTTGTTCCAAACCATTGCATACCCAATCATTGAAATGGTCTTCATGATCATGTGGCGATGGGCATGAGTGTTGAAACCTGCAACCTGTTCCAATCCTATAACATCCGGTTGAAGAAAACGTGTCATGAGCATGGATTCTGGCAACAACATCCCCATGGGAGAATGAAGGCCCGCAGCATTAGCTGCCGAGCTCCATGGTTGACATGGTGCGGATATTGTGACAATATGCGGATGCCAAATTGCGGCTGGTCGGAGCCAATGCTTGGCCACTACACTGGCATGAATGACACATCCCCTTTTCTTGGAAATCAGTAGGTCATCAGGGAGATCATAAAATCCATTGTAAATTGGCACCCCATGAGAAGCAGCATAACATGTACACGCTTTGAGACATGATTCGATGGAAACTACCTGTGCAGGCATGTCATGGAAAGCATCAATATGATTCATCGCATATGTCCATCCACCAAAACCACCCCCAAACATGGAGAGAACATGCAGAGGAGAACTTGGCACGGTCGTGATTGGACAAACTTCCGTATCTTCATCACATTCGAAGTCAAACGCATCTTCAAAAAGGTCAGGGTTTCTCACATTCAAACACCAGAAATTGCCCTTTGGTGGCAGGCATTTGCATGTAGACCACAGCATTCGAATCTGTCCAATTCTCTGGCAGTCATCCCACTGGAGAAAATCTTGGATGGTTGCAGTGCTGCTCCTATTCTCATCAACATGCTTTGCATCACCAACCAGGATAGTGGGACGCCCCTGGAAGAATGTATTCAAATTGGCACCTTTGGATCCCAAAATTTCATATTCATACAACAGATTTTTCCACGAGGAATCATCCATGGCACACAATCGGGATGGCGTGGCACCAACTTCGCACCCTACGGGGGTGTCAGGCAAGCCAGCTGGAAGGCGTTGAGCCATATGCCCTCCTGAAACCTGAAACCTGAAACCTGAAATAAGACCATTTGGGGATGATTCCCTATACTAACCATCACCTTTTTGAACACACCTTTTTGAATCCGTCAGGCAGGCTCTGCGTTAGCGGAAACTGCGTGAAGTCCACGATGCGTCCATCAACTTTCTTTGCGTCAAACACACAAAGTCCTTCCAAAAAGTTACATCCCAACGAAATCCGACACCTTGGAGAAGCATGTCTGGAAGTCTGACAGAATTCGATCAGCGGTTTGAAGATTCTCTGGGGAAACTCTCACAGTTATACACATGGTCCAAAACCGAATGCAATGACTGGAGGGACGTGCATGTGTGATCTTCAAGCGCTGGCCGCATAGGCCCTGGAGCCATCTTGACAAGTGATTTGCACGTCTGGCAAACGGTGGTTTATTATCTGCACACGCCATGTAATACCTTTTACTGGAAGGCTTATACACCAGGCCTGGGACCTGCAGCTGGTGCTCGAGTAACACCTGCAGTTGGAACCAGCTCACCATCACCAGCGGTGCTGTGGAGTCAAAAAGTTGCTGAAACCATCTCCAAACCATGTGCTTTTCAGAAAGATCATACCTCCTAGAAAGTTGATCCAAGTCAAGTGTCTGCGGGATGAACTCTAGTCTACTCAGTACTTCAGTGTCTATGGTCGGTGCTTCGACCGGCTGGGTCTGCATTCCTGACAGCACGGACTTCAAACCTACTGCTACGAAAACTCTATGAACCAAGTTACGCATGGTGGCTACACTGGCCAGGTCCGCCCGCAGTTTGTTGAGGGTATCCAACATGTCAGGAAAACGTGTATATGCTGCTTCTGCCAATGCATCGGCCATCGCATTACCTTGAAATAGCCAAAATTCTCCCTCATCCTGTGCCCCATCCAAGTTTTGATGACTGACTATTTTACCCACATAGTGCAGCTTATGACCTACTCTAGTGACCAAGAAGGCAACCTGGACCCACAGGTCAGAATCTCGTTGATTGGGATTGATTCTGTTCCGACCCTGCAAGAACCTATGCAACCTTTTATAGACCAGGTCATTATCTACCCAAATTGTGACACATGTGGGACGGGAGACCACATATTCCAAGACTGCGATGACTGCCATAATTTCCGCCCGTACTGACGACTGGTGGTATCCTGGGACAAGGCCGTTAGCTAGCGGCCAGAAATCTTTGTCTGTTTCTCCTATCACCACTCCCCAGCTTGCCAAACGCGACAGGGAACATGTGGGATACAAACAAGATCCATCGGTGAAAGCATGAACATGTGATGGCTGATATGGCGGCAACACAAACTGTTGAGACTCGTCTGGGATGTTTAAACACTGTTGTCGAAAAACTTGCAAAATAGGTGGGCTAGGCATCCACCCATGTGTGTGCGTTACTGGGGGCATCTGCAGAATAGTCTCGATCTGGTTATCAGAGAGGCATCGTCTACAGTCTGCAAAGTAGGTGCATTGCCAATGTCGGTGCTTCTGGCTGTCCTCTTCACCACAGAACTTGCATAAGCTTGATGCGTTCGCATCCTGGTGCGGGGCGTGATCGGCAGTGAAAAAACTTCCATTCATTGCTGTCTTAAGCAGGGCTTGTTGCTCAGGGGGAAACTTTGTCAAAGCTGCTACAGAGATTTCCGGAGATACATGTGGGGCCCCTTCAAACGTCTGTCTGCTCTGAATCATCCCCAAAACCCTTGTCTGCCATCCATCTCTCAACCGGTTTCGCAGTTCTTGAGGTGGGCAAGTCAAAGGAGAAATTCGCATACCTAGGTGATCTGCAAAAACATCCCCATGTTTCCATGACCATCCCAGTTGCTGGAGTCTCGTGAGAAAAACCAGGCAAGGGCCTGGAGGAGGTTGTTTATACTTCCATGGCTGGTGCAACTCCTGCATAAGGTATTCTACGTGATCTGTGGAGGGTCCATGTGAACGGAACAACATGACTGTTGAAACAAGGGCACTATATTGTGGGTCATTGCAAGGGTGTTCTACCAGACTCAAATGAACCATCGGGCTCATTCCACTCGAGTGCACCTGCAAGCCTCTCGTGGCTCCTGTCCTCAACGTCACGAAATGATTGTCTGCTAAGTTCACGGCTTGGATGCCATGGAGTGCCAGCGGCCATGCTTTGGAGCGGAGAGCTCTAAGTTTTTGGGGGTAAGGTGCCAATGACCTAGCCAACAAATTCCACAACCCCTGTAGTTTTTGCAGCTTTTTGGTTAGGGTACTGTTCGTATGTTGGCGAGTGTATGACATATGTCCACCCAAATCCCTAGCATGGTACATGATGGCATAGGCATGTGTGTCATCCTCCCGCAAGTTAGCCCTTCCCTCCCGTTGGGTACTCCAAACATATGTCTTATTGTGGTCTACCTGAACATCCAAAATTTTGGTGAAGTTCAGCAGCGAAGTTAGGGCCAAACTGGCCTCCGCTGCGCTTGGGCTCACTAATTCTAGGTTGTCCACGTAGGACCACAAACGAGTGTGGGGGTGCTTCACCATCATCCATCGGTGTGCGACCACATTAACTGCCAGCATTGCCGACACGCTTAATGCACATCCCTCTGCGAAGCCCGTCGTAGACGGGATGCCTGGGCCCACTTGGTTACGAAGTCTGAATCTACGTCTCATTTGGACCAGAGCGGCACTCCATCCCCGTAGGATGAATGGACATACTTTTAAGTGTTTTAAGATGCTCAAGATGGGGAATCTTGGGAGGAGATTAAAGCACTTTATTAAATCCATTACGGCTCCGGACATCTGATCGCCGCAGTGGTGAGCCATCTCGATGTCCGCCAGTATAGAGAACCACACGTCATGTGCTGATTTATGGGGCAGGCTGCCCGTACAAGAACTGACTGCAAACTGGGATAAATGCCGAATCACTTGTTTGGCTCGGATGCTCGACCAAACCCGGTAAGCTACTGGAAAGATCGACACTGGTCGATAGTCATTGACACATTCCGCATCTACTGACTTGGCCAAAGCAATTACAAAAGCTTGTACAAGTTGTTCCGGCCATGCTGCTCCCTCCCTTTCGACGGCCATCAAAAGTTCCAAGAGCTGTTCTGTCAATCCTCTAGGCATTCTGAGTAAATCATTCCTGGTCAAACCATCTGGTCCTGTTGCTGCTCGTTTTGACTTCTTTTTCAAGGCGTTCCTCCACATGTCATATGTGATTGGTTCTGTTGGCATTTGAGGTGGATTGGGAAAAGCCATTTGAACAAAATCAACTATGGGCTGCCAAAATTCATCTTGGACTGTGAAGTGCTTGTCCCAACGTTTAACCCATTCCAACCTAAAAGCTTCAAACATGTCCGTAATTTCTCCGACCAGCGTTTCTTGGGAGACTGGTTTCTCTAACATGGTCGCATCTACTCTATCAACCCAAAGTTTATCCGGCTCGGCGTGAACGATCTGCACTGGGCCTGCCGCTGTGGCCAGTGTGGACTGCCTATCCCATTCCTGTGGCGGATGAATTTCCAATGCCATTTCATCTTCATCTACCGCAACTACATTGGCCTGGTTTCGCTGGAGTAGCGTCTGGCACGGCAACTGAGCTTCGGACTGCAAGTCTTTAAAAATGACATTGGGATCTTGGTGTCGTCTCTGTTTCGCATCTGCCACTCGGCTTCTGGCTAAAAGTTTTTCAAACTGGCGTAGTTTTGTTTCAAAAGTTTGGGCAACAAGATTGGCCATGGTTGGGCTCGGTTCCGCCTCTCCTAGTGCAGCAACTTCTGAGCAATTTTCATTCCACCAGGCAAGGAAAGAAGGGCTAAAACCTTTTGCAGTTTGGATACTTTTCCACAGTTTTTCCTTATGGGTTACTTGGGAAAGGACTAAATTGGGTTGATTACTAAGATGGGCATAGTTTACCAATCGTCGGGCTTGTCGGAGCCACTTGGCGTGGCGAACGTCCACTCCATGGTATTCTGGGGCAAGGTCGCCCGGTCTACCTTTCTTGGGAGGGGCCGAAAACTCGGCTCGCATGGTAACCTCTCTGGTTTGGCCTCTGCCTTTCTGTGCTTGCAGCAGGGTTGGCTTATGGGTGGTCAAGAGGACTTGGGACACTTCAGTTTCGAAAGTGACCAACATGTTGGCATACGCTTGTGATGGACAGGACGTGTCAAGTGGCGGAAATTCTTTGTCAGGCATTGTAGGTACTTCATCCCATTTGATTGGCCTGGGCATTCGCCACAATGGCATCAAAGGTGGGGCACCTAAACTACTCAATTTGACCGCTAAGACCGCATGGTCCTTGAAGTAGGAATCAGACACTACTACATCTTGCAGATACATCGCCAGTTCCGGGCTAAGATAGAGATGATCTTTCGTAGTAGTCTTTTTGCAAGTAGGGCGGATTGGAATTCCAAGTTTTTGTTCTGCCCAGACCTGTGCGTTGATCCATCCTTGGTCTGTCCAATACCGCATTGATTCCAATTCACCATGTTCTTGATTAAAGTCTCCAGCGATAAATCTCAAGCCTGAACTAGATTCACACAGCCTCTCAGTGGCCTGCTGACAGATCATGTCGGTTGCTTGTTTGGTGGAGACCTGGTCTGGATGCGCAGCGTGACCGTAGATCACTGCGCCTTGAATCCATCTGCGTCCTATTGCAAAGCAAGCCATATGAAAACGCCCCTCTCGCCACTCTTGCAAGTTCCATGTTTGTGACATTGGTCTAGTGGGGACTGTTGACAAAAACGCCACACCCCTTTGCTTACCTCCGATAGCACTAACATTAACTGATTTGGGGGCGACTGGTGCGCCTGTGTGCAACTTGTATTGGGAGCCGGAAAAATGAAGTTCTTTCTGACATCTATGCCGCCCTGGCAGTGTCAGATGCGACTCTGAAATAGCCCATATCGTATGGCTACCTTGAGGGAGTTCCTTGACCAACATTGATTTGCCAAGTAGTCCAGTCGGGTTGCAACACCCAATTATTGGGCCAGTCCAAGGCGTTTCAGCATTGTTCACTGGACCAGGATTGATAGCTTCCCCTAATCGACACAAACGGCTATACAGCAAGAAGAGCCACCAAGGTTTGCTTGCATTTTTTAGTTGAGTTTTACTGGATACCATAGTACAAGGCGCATCAGCTTTGTGCTGTGGTCGAGATTGGATAGCTTTCCCTAAACTGCACAAATGACTATACAAAAAGGAAAACCACCCCTGTTGACATGCATGGGTTCGGTTGGCTTGGCCTCGTCCTCCACGAAGTCATTCGTGGCGGGGACGTTTGGTAAACAACTGCTCAATCTTTTCCATCTGGCCCTGGAGTTTTGCATCCAACATGGAGCTCAGGGACTGATGTTGCATGTCGACCTTGCTGTCCAGCGCTTGCAGTTGCATGGATGTGGTTTGATTCTGTTGAGACTGGGCTTGTTGAAAGGCTGTAACCGAGCATGACAACTGGTCAAACTTCTCTTCCAACTCACTGACTCTGTGATCAACATCTGTCTGCATCTTGTCATCTTCTGTTCTCTGTTTGGGGATGACTTGTTTCTCCAAAGCACTCTTCAACATCGCAAACTGGTGAGGAGGGAGCTCGGGCGGATGTTGCTTTTTCCACGGATCATAATGCTGCCATGGGTCGGTTGAGTCAGAACTGGCTGCTGCGGCTTTGGGCTGATCCATCTTCTGCAGTGTCTGAATAGTGCGGTCTGATGCAATCACGGCCGGTTGCACTGGGTTCTGAACACTCTCCGGCTCCAATGGCGAAATGAGCACGTCGCCATGGCTCACCTGATATATCCAGTTTGCAGGATTTTCTGCTGATTGTACTATCCAAGTCATGCCAGACTTGTCTCTGGCGGGGCCAGCTGGACTCAGTGGACGTGCCTGCCATGACCACTTGCGAAACAGCGCGGCGATACTGGCTTTGCTACTACCAAATGGTAAAGGCCCTACTTTGAATTTGCGCAACTGTCCTTGCAAGAAAATGACCTCCGGTCGGTGTTGAAAGTGTGTGGATTCTGCATGTTCATGATCTACCCTCAAACCATAGCGGTTTCCACTCCTAGCAAGTGTACAAGGACTTCGGTTTGTCTGCAATGCTACGGATGCTTCTGCAAAACTCTGTTTGGGCAACCATATGACCTGTTGGCTTTCGTGTGGTCGGCGGCCATCTTTGCTACGCAGTTCAAAGAAACAACCTTGGAATCCGCTCTGTTTCACCAAATTGGCTGCATGGTCTTTGTGGATCCGAGCATTCACCATAAAAATGGATGCAGTCTTAGGGTCTTCCTTCCGCAAAGCTTCGTTCAAAAATTGACGGTCCCAAATGTCCAAAATGTCCTGAGATGGAATGTCCTGGAATGGCTTCATGTCCAACATCATTCGGACCGGCTTTTTGCAAAAGTCTTCCCAAGATCCCGGCACCTGATCTCTATAGATCGCTGCACGTACGACAACGTGTGGTGTCTCATGCACTTCAATGCACTCAGTTGGAAGATTCCTCATGACCTGCTGCTGGCCTAATTGGATCAGGGCGGCCGTAGTGATGAGTGGTTCTTTGGTGATGTTGCAAAGTGCTGGCACCTTGATAAAAGTTGCGTCATCAGGAATGCGTGGATCCGCGTGGTCTAACACCAGCAAGCCCACCCCTTCACTTGAGATGGGGGCTCTCAATGCAAAATATGGTACCGCTTCGGTGATGTTGGCAATGATGATTCCCTTACTGGTCGATCCCACCTGGCTCATTTCGATTTGAGTGAGTTCCTCTCCATTCTGCTGGCGAAAAACTGAGGGAGGCACTGAAATTTGCTCAGCTTTCAGTCGGAGTTCAGGTGCTGTTGACTTGTGCTTGGTCTTATTCTGTTTCCGACCAACTGGTTTTCCGTCAATGACTTTCTGCTTGATCAACTCTTGCAGTTCATCTGAATGGACGATGCGAATTGGCGGTGTGCACATGCTTGCTCGTGCTTTCAGATCTTTCCATGCCTGAGGAGCAGACAAGATTCGCTGAATGGCCTGTTGGCCGATGGCTGACACCAGATGGTCTGCGCATGCTCGGCACCTGTCAGAAGACACTCCATGTTTCTGAATCAAGGCGGCGACTTCATCCACCACTTTGTTGGTCCCTCCCAGAGGAATGGGGGTGATCACTGTGTGTGTGTGTGTCGGTCACATGCTATCAAAAAATGGTGGAAAAGCTGTCGCCAATGGCATGCTTGTTCGGCTGTGATCGGGGAGGAACATTCACTTCCTAACCCCAAATTGATGATCCATCCCAAAGTCTGGTATCCGCAGTCGGCATCAAACACTTGACGAATACCTTCAACCTGAATGTCAATTTGATCTGATCCAAAGCCTTCAATGAGCCATTGTCGCAAGGCAGCAGCTTGCATTGGTGTGGTAAGCAATGTCGGTCTGGTTTGAGTTGAACTTACACCTACCGGGAACCAATGTCCTTGATACAAGATGGGGACAGCACTAGGCATACCTTTCTGGACTGCGGATCGCATCATGTTCAACAGGAATTGGCAAAGCTGTATGCGACTGTCGGTTTCATCTGTCAGTTGCAGAGGCTCGTGAATGATGATTGGATAAGCTTCACAAGATCGGACATAGAAATCCATCTCGTCAATCGCGACGAACCCCTGTTGCTGCCACAACATCTGTTCTCGGGTGCATTTCCCGAATGATGGCACAACCTGAGCAACATCGGGTAAGTGTGCTTTACACTGATACTTCTGTTCTGTGTCAAGTTTCATGATTTTGACTATTGCTCCTGCATACACTGGCGACGATAAGGGTAAGAAAGACCCTACCGCGGTCGTCACTGACACATGTGTGCCTGGTTCCGTCTGTTGAACATACTTGCCAAACGCCACGGCCAGCTGACCCATCGTACTTCCTGAAGTGACCCAAAACGGCCTTGGCAAAGAATCGTCCGAGATAATGAACACTTCAAGTTGACCTGGCACCGCAGTTGGTGACAGCACGCATTCAAGATCTGACACTGGAAGAGAGGTGTTGGGTGTCTCTTCATCATGGCAAACTTCCCTTGGTTCCACAGAAGCACTTTTAGATCGCTTGGACGGTGGTCTCTCAGCTTCGACTGGACGCTTGGCTAGCGGACGGCCGGTGCTAAAACCTGGAACAGCCCCAGTTTGGAAGGCATCTGTGGCACTGCTGGCAAGAGAAGATTCCACCTGTTCACATGTTGCAATAGCTCCTTTCTCAAAAT
The DNA here is from genome assembly GCA_003297045.1 of Symbiodinium sp. clade C Y103. Taxonomy (NCBI): domain Eukaryota; class Dinophyceae; order Suessiales; family Symbiodiniaceae; genus Cladocopium; species Cladocopium sp. clade C. The sequence goes on along the minus strand of BGPT01003328.1, from coordinate 34,369 downwards.
CCGACTCTTGGGACCATTTGAAAAGGTCTTTCTCTTGGACATGTGTGGTGACGTGTGTCGTGCCATGGGAGGAAGTGTCTCCCCCATTCGCATGTGTGACATCATCTTCTCTGATTTTCTTGGCATCAGTCAAATGGGTCGATTCTGGAAAGTTCCCCACCCCCTCTACTCGTGCCATGGCATTAGTTGGGCAGGTCTTGGTTGATGATGCCTCCCCCAACGTTGGCAATGAATCATGCGGGGAAACTGGTGATCTCGACTCTTGCGGTTCATTGATCTCTGTCGAAAAGCTCTGGTTCACTCCACCATGTACTTCCGTAGATTGAGGGGTATCCCTCTTGGGTTGTTGATTCTGCAGAGAAATCGAGTCCATCTCTCTCACCGGTGATCCTAAGAAGAGTGGAGATCCCTGAAGAGGCGTTGTTGGCTGAGGTACCACTTGCCGAAAATGTTCAGGCCCCTCCGCTGGGGGAGCGGGAAAACTTGAGGAATCTGCGACCCCTACATTCTGTTCAGGATACTTTGCATCGGTTCCCCTTGCTAGGTTCCAAGTGTCTTGCTGTCTCTGCGGTTCCCTCTCCCTCAACTGTGGCAATAAAGAATGTGGGAGGATCTCGATGCTTGGGCCACCACCTGTTGACTGTGATCTGCCATGTTGACTGCAAACCCCTACTGGCGGAATCTGTTGGATAGGGGTCACGCTTGGTTTCCCTGTGACCGTCAACTGTTGTTGATTCTCCCTAAGATGTGGGTCTGACAAAGGTGGGAGTGCCTCAGTAGTCGTGCTGAAAAGTGCTGGCATCTTACCATTGGTTGCAGGACTGAACTGGTCTGCTGTTGTCCCTAGTGATGGCAATAAATCATGTGGGACTGAACATTGGGGGTTGAATCCCTTGGTGTCAGTGCGCATAGAATGACCTGGGAACTGCATGGTCTGTTTCTCCGGCATTCCAGAAAGCTTTTGAAAAAGTTTCGGATTGCAACTTGGTACTGGTCTTGGTTTTGCCTTTCCTACATGATCTGGTTGCGTCAGTACCTCTGGCGGATGTTGGGCAAACATGACTGGGCTTTCTGCAAAGCTGAGTGACCCTCTTGTTCGCTCCGCATCCACGTCTTTGTTGGTCGGGAAGGCCAAACTGATCTGAGAAATCTTCGGAGGAGTCAGATGTATCCCAGATATTCCAGTGAGCTCGTAGTGAGGTCGTTGTAATTTACCCAGATATTTGGCATCTATTCTGATTCTTCTGGCATCTATTGCTGGCCGGCTGAGGTGGTTTCTTTCAAACATGAGCGTGTCTGAAGATGGGGTATACTACCAAATGGCTTCAATGGGAACACAGATTACACAATATTACACACATTCATACATCACTAAGATAGGGGGTACCCTATTTTCAGACGAACCATTTCACATTGACATTTAAACAATTCAAAACTGCCAATCTGGTCTAATTTTTCCAGATTTTTCAGCTGGCCGTATGGTTTCATTTTGTTTCATTACCTATTGGTGGATTGGTGGATCGATTTCGTTCATCTGACATCGTATACTGCATTTTCATATGTATATCATACATATTCATGTCGATTGTAATTGGGTACTCACTCTTGGACAAAGACATGTGTGCCATGGTCAAAAGATGTCACATCCATTTAAATCCATCATCCTGAAGTAGAATATGGGTCATTTCATAATGGTCATTTCCAAGAAACACATCTCAGTTTTAGTGAAAAAAAAACTTGCAATGTCCATCCCTATGGATCCAAACACCTGCTAAGAAGGTACGGCTAACCTCCCAAATCATCAATTATATCCCAAACACTTCCTGAGAAGGTACGACTGGATCCATAGGGTATGTTCTATCTACTCCTTAAGATAATTGTACCCTCTGGTTATTTAGCAGTTCGCCATGGAAAATCTGTTAAGTTGCTTACGGAAGGCTTTCCAGGGATCCACCAATATTTGGTCCGAAGAAGCGTTTTGCGCTTTTGGGAGAACAGACAAAACGCTTCTCAGGTTTTTGGCAGTTACATCAAAGGGAAAAAACGCTTCTTCGGAAATGGAGCTGCTGAAAACTTGGTGAAAACCTGGTGAAAACTTGGTGAAAACTTGGTGAAAACTTGGTGAAAACCTGGTGAAAACCTGGTGAAAACCTGGTGAAAACCTGGTGAAAACTTGGTGAAAACCTGGTGAAAACCTGGTGAAAACTTGGTGAAAACTTGGTGAAAACCTGGTGAAACCCTGGTAAAATTTTAAAAACTTGGTGAAAACCTGGTGAAATTTATTGAAGAAGCGTCTTACATCTTGAAATTTAACCAAAAGAAGCGTTTTTTTCCTTATTTTTGGTGAAATTTAACCGTTTTGGCGGTGAAATGGAATGTAAAACATACACCCGGTCAAAACCTGGTGAAAACGTGGTGAATTTTTCAAAACCTTGTGAAAACCTGGTGAAAACTTGGTGAAAACCTGGTGAAAACTTGGTGAAAACTTGGTGAAAACCTGGTGAAAACTTGGTGAAAACTTGGTGAAAACCTGGTGAAAACCTGGTGAAAACCTGGTGAAAACCTGGTGAAAACCTGGTGAAAACTTGGTGACAACAAGGTGAAAACCTGGTGAAAACCTGGTGAAAACCTGGTGAAAACCGGGTGAAAACCTGGTGAAAACCTGGTGACATTTCCAAAACCTAGTGAAAAACTGGTGAAATTCTCACAACCTCGGTGAACATCGCAATAAGTTTGAAAGANGGGGTCTCCGTGCAAAACGCTTGTTGCAATCTGGACCCAAAATGTTTGGTCAAAACGCTTCTTTGTCCTCCGTACCCAACCGCTAAGCAACTCAACAGGAAAATCCCCTATGAATGGAGGTTTCGTTCGCTGGGAACATCATCCAAAATTAGCCAGCTATTCCATGGCTATGTTAGTCAGAACCAGAGGGTAAATCCTCCAGTTTTGGTGGTTACCCTCTGGTAAATTAACATAACTACGGAAAATTACAATTTTTAGATGGGAAAATCAACTATTTCTATGGCCATTTTCAATAGCAAACAAATCCTGCCCCAAGTCCCATGTCCAGCTCAGCCACTGCTCGGCCACTGGTGGCACATCGAATCTGCAACCGAACCTGTGCCGTCACCAAAAAAGGTTTGGTGAAAAAAAACCCGGGCAAAAAACGCGAGTTTTACCCTCTGGTAAAGTAACATAGCTATTGAAAATTGCCATTTCTAGTGGATTTTCCCATTAAAAAATGGTGACTTTCCATAGTTATGTTAGTTTACTGGGGGGTAACGATGAAAAACGGTATTTCACTAGACAAACAGATATGATTTACATATTTTGAACAGCAAATGAAGGGATTTGCCATGATGTGCCCATCTTGTAATGGCGAAATTCATGGCTTTAAAAACGAATAGTGTATAAATCCAACAAAGTTACGGGGATACCTATTTTGGATATAAGAATCACCATAATTACATTTGGGTAATTTCAGGTGTCACAGGATTGCGCATGCTGTAATAGATATATAATATATAGATAGATAGTAAGATAATAATAAACAAATATATATTAGATGGAATAGGGATGAATGGGGTACCTTATTTCGAACATGTTCAATCAAACACGTATTCTCCAACAAAGTTTAGCCTTGCAAACAGCTGCTCACAAAGTAGAGAAAGTGAACATTTGGTGTCAACAAGTTTTCTCTGAAGATATCTGGAGGCCGGGTAAATTCACATAGGCAGTCCCTGACTCAGAGAAAAATCGAGTGTTGGCCACAATACCTGTGTGGATCTGGACATATCTGGACCAAATACTCATGACTGATTCAAAATAGTTTCAAGTAGAAGCTGCTTCCTAATTCGCACCCATGACAAATGTCCGTGGCACAGTTCTGGGTATCAAGGTCTGTGCCATTCTCACCATCTTTTGCTGACCCAATTCCAGTCAGTGGATTGACCCTCTGCAAGTTGTGGAGCCTTGTTTACTTACAATCAACCGCCATCAAACATCAGCCATATGAAGTTGCTGAACGAATCCTTAATGATATGTTGATGGGTCCTTAGATTGGGATATCCATTTCTTTTAACCCTGAGCTCGGGCTGCATTCAGGTGCTTGGCAACAAAAGAATATCCAATGAAACATGGGAGTTATGACTCTATGGTTCGATTTTCCTGGGCTTGTCTGTGGATGTGTGGAGCAGCTATATACTTGGAGAATCACACAATTTAGTAAGTGGTTACTAACCGTGGTTGGTAAGTCCTCTATTAGTGGGGTTTCCCATTTGCAACTGGTCTATAACTTACTACAATGTGGGGCCGCTATTTTATAGCCAAGTTGGTTTAGAAACCCCATTAACTGTAGATATATCTACCATCCAATACCATAAACCATACTTAACCTAGTCACAAAAGAGGGTAGATATATGATTGATATCTGTTAGGATGCCATAAACCATACCCTGCATCCTTTAATTATAGATACGGAATGACGGAAAGACCCTATGGTTTGCCCGTGACTCGTAATTGACGTTGTCATCAACGTCAAGATCATGTATATCATGATGTAATACATGATGTATATCATGATATAACTTATGATAACTTATATAAACCCTAAATTAAACCCTAATTGAAGTATGCGTAGTTGATCCATGGGGCCGGGGAATTTTATAACTAATGATAACTTATATAAACCCTAAATGAAACCCTAATTGAAGTATGCGTAGTTGTTCCATGGGGCCGGGGGATGTTATAACTCATGATAACTTATATAAACCCTAAATGAAACCTCTGTTGGCAGATGTAAAACCCCTCTGTTGATTGATGGTTGGTTTAAAAAAACAGAAAAAACCGTGGTTTGCCCTCTGGGCAAACCACGGGGTCTGCGCGTATAGATATATATAATATCTACCATACTTAAACCATACAATGCTTAATATACGCAGTTACACAACGGGTGCTGGGATGATCCTGAAAAAGCAGCGGCCTGTGCGGAGGAGGACGAAGATGTCTGCGGTGCGGTGGTGGAAAAGCTATGGGAAAATCAAGGGGGAACAGAATGAGGAACTAAACAAAACTAAACAGTAAACATAGTTCAATTCAATTAATTCTCCATAGATCTATAGTGATGTATAATGATGTATGTATGTATCTATCTATCTATCGATCTATCTATATCTATCTATATCTATATCTATCTCTATCTATATCTATCTATCTCTATCTATCTATCTATCTCTATCTATCTATCTATCTATCTATCTCTATCTATCTCTCTATCTATCTATCTATCTATCTTTCTATCTATCTATCTTTCTATCTATCTACCAACTACCATATTTTTTCCATAGCTATAGCAAACAGCGCACCACTCAGAAAAACAAAAAGAGGCTAGTCAGTCTCCCACATTCAAGTATACCACCATTCTATTCCTATAATCAATGGTTACCCTCTGGTAAACTAACATAGCTATTGAAAATGGCCATTTATAGTGGACTTTCCCATTATAAATGATGATTTTCCATGGCTATGTTAGTTTACCAGGGGGTAAACATGGTGTAACATGGTTTAATTCTGCACATCTCAAGTGAGTTGAGACCTGGACTAAACATGACTAAACTGGAGATGTATGTTGTGAAACATGGGGATATACTGAGCTGCGCTAAATACATCATGAAGTGAACAGAACAGGATTCAATGGGAAAACAGTCGGTGGCCAAGTGGAGGTCTTGTCTCTAGTCTGTACATGGTGTCGTGCTTCACCTGTGTCTCTGACAATTCTTCGGGGTATGCGTGGTTCATGGTTTGTGTCTGACATTCCTCCAGGTATAGTGGTTCAAACTCTTGTTTCTGACATCTCAAATACCCTCTGGTAAACTGGCCATTTATAGTGGACTTTCCCATTGAAAATTATGATTTTCCATAGCTATGTTAGTTTACCAGAGGGTAGATTCAAATAGTAAATTAGCCTCCCAAAAAATGCAGGCGACATTTCTCCAGGTCAAGTGCATTACCCTTTGTTGCTTTTCACATGAGCACCGCAACCTTCAGCATGAAGTAGGGCATTAATCACACTTCACATCTTCATCATAGTTATTTGGTTGTTGATATACAGATTGCTTTTAGACTTTGTGTGTCATTTGGGGATTGGGGCTCATTACTGATTACTGCATGTTGAATTACGCTTGTGGAGCAAAACCATGGTACCTGGTGCGCACCAAAAAAAACGCTTGAGAATGGAGATTCATCCTCCCAGATGGAAACATAGCTGTGCTTGTAAAAAGATGGAGTTCCCAGCGTCAAACAAACCCACATGGCTTGATCGTTCATGGCCAACCTTAGACACCCTGCAAAAGAAAAGACATTGGTTGGAAGTTGGAAACAAACTCGCCGTAAAAAAACAATCAAACAATTGAAGTCTTAAACTACCCTAGCTACCCATCACTTTACTCCCATGTTTCACGGTCAATTCACCGACTTCGACAAACATATTTTATGGTGAAGCCCCCGTTACAAGGTGGCTCACCCCTTCCCCCTCCAGTTGCAAGGTGATGTATACACCCGATTAAGTATACTAAATATACCTGCCATACACCCTAGTTAACCTCGGCAAACTAGAAAACTGGATATCACCTTGTAGTTGGGATGATAGTTCGTTGTCCCCAAATAGAAACACCATTACATCCCATGAAGTACAACTATTCTTGTTGGTTAAACCTGAGTTATCTTCAATTATTATCCACTGTTTTGCATTCTCATCCATTACCATCCATCTAATTATATTGATTATTATCCATTAATATCCACTATTATCCATTATTCTCCATTATCATTCATCATTATCCATCATTATCCATCATTATCCATCATTATCCATTATTATCCATTACTATCCACTATTATCTGTTAGCATACATTTGTTGTTCATTATTATCCGTTAGTATACATTTATCATCTATTCTTCTCCCTTGTTCTCCAGGATCATCCCGCTATCAATCATCCCACAATGACCCCGTTATCAAACAAGAATTAGGAGGATGGTAATATCTTGTAATAGCGGATCAATTAATATACCATCTGGTAAATTAACATAGACCCTGGCAGCAATCGGAATTGGAAGATAGATGTTTCCTCTCAAAATAGCTATTCTCAGGGTCTATGTTAATATACCATAAAGTAATACGTATATTATGAATTCTTCTCCGTTATTCTACATAATAATCAGCTTTCCCAGTTGCCAGCCAGCTTTCCCTCTTGCTACCTTAGCTGTTTCGTTTTGCACCGCGCTGGCTGCAATATGTCTCTCCTGATGAGAAATTCAAAGAGGTGTAAGGTATATGTGGGTGTGTCTGACAATGAGCTATATCCTCAAATCGTGGTTAATGGATTTAGTGGTACCCGATTTTGGGAGAAACCAATGTAATTAAGGACATATATTAAAATATCTATATTTATATAGGCTTACAGACGCCAATTTTGGGATGCAAAAGAAAAAACAGTGACAAAGCCAACAATCATTGGGATATAATGTGAGGCCTATGATATGTAAGATTTATGTCAAGGAAACAATGTCTTCCATTGCGCAATTGGGATCAAAAATAAGTTTTGTTGGCAATTGGTAATAACAAGTATCGTCTGGCCATGTCTAGCCTAGGCAATGGATTTTTGCTAATCAAACCAGCACTAAACCAATAATTGTGTCGTCTGTCCTTCATATCTCAAGTTTGAACTGCGTGCCTAAAACCAACATGCCCTCATTGTTTGATGGTTTAACTCTACAACGTGGATGGGACATGCTGGCGCTCCAACCATAGAAACCTCCCAGAAAAACTGAAATGCAATTGGTGACCATCTACGGTTTGATTGCAACAAGCAAGCAATGGATTTTACATTTCCAAGAAAGGATATCTCCAGCCTATTTTGGGAGGATTTGATATGATTCCATCTGGTTTGGGCTCCATATGGCTCCAGCGACTACATCTTCAACCCGTCACAATGACACCATCCACGATTCAACCCTGGTCCTCATAACGCATTCGGTCTTCCTGGCGAGTACCCCAAGGGCTGCCCATTAAATCACACAATTGGAGAAACTTAAGATATAGACCATCCCCCAAACTAACGTAGACTCAGAATAACCATTTTTTGGAAGAAGGTAGTCTTTCAAACCCCTATTTGGCCGCCGTCGCTGAGGAGGATGGCAACAAACATCGGCAGGTTAAAATGTTGTCCATCTCTTGTTGGCAAGTAACATTGAATGAACCATTCCCAAGTGTCAATCCTTTAACATATAGTAGATCATACTCAGTTGAATCCACCATAGATGATTGCCCCGGCTAGAAACCTCAAGTTAGATGGGATTTCCCATTGCCACGTTTGAGTACCAGAGGGTATGTCTATATGTGATATATACATGTCACATGACTATACCCTGTGTAATATCCCCTTCTGCCAGTAGATGGTTGCGGATCAAACCCCTGGTACCTTTGTGGATCCAAAATACCTGATGTTTTTATTCATGTTCATTCCAAACAAATACCTGGTATTGTAGGTATTGACCCATCCACAGATCGGCTATATTCTTTGCTGCTGAGATCCCATGATAAAATTCCGTCCCCCCAATCTCAAACACCCCCATTGCGTGGTCCCAGTCGTATGTGATTTCATTCCCTATATTTCACCATGGTTTCTGGTTCAATATACCATGATATACCACCTCTAACAAAAATGGTTTCTTCACCACTTTTTTGAAGCACGTATTGAATTACACCCCTGATCAAAGCCTCCATTTACAGGGGGGTTTTCCAGCCAGCCACATTTGAAACAAGTCTCGAATCACGGTTTTCTTGGCCAAAATACCATTAAATCATCATGAAACCACTATTTTTCCCTGATATAAGTTCCCAGATTTAACTTGAACCCTTTCAACCAGGTCTTCACAAGCATCCCACCAACCCCTCCGCGACGCTCAAAATCGGCGTCGCCTCCAATTGCTTCAGGATCGCCTCCCGTTCCCGCGCGCGTTCCGCCTTGTTGGGCCCCGTGCCCAACTGGCCCTGGAGCGCCCCGCAGCGAGGTCAGGGGAAGGGTTGGAGACTTGAAAGATCCAGTTATAGCTGGACTTTGAAAAACTTGGGTATCATCATCCTTCTTTGTTTAGAGAATATAATTTAATATAATCAATAACCTTAGGTTATCTTCATATAATAGGGTAATCCTTTCTAAGTTACTTCTGATAATACCTTTGGCTTTGATATTCATGGTGAGTTGTTCTTCATCACCTTTAGGGTTAGTTTTTTCATTCCATGTATCACTTGAGAACTTGTTTTGTTGATGTTGTTTGTGCCCTTTCGAGGTTATATAGAGATGTTTGGGAATGCTGAAGGTATCATCAGTCTCTGGAGATATTTGAGGGTGTCATCATTCACAATATGTTTCTACATAATTGTATCCAAAGAATATTAATTAAGTACCACCAATAAACAAATGACAGCAGATGAAGAGATTCAGTATTCGTCCAGGGTTTCATTTGTGCATCTCGATGATCCACTGTCATTTTATGTCATTTTATTTGGGGATGTTTAAGGGTATTATCCATGAACTGGTACAATAGTGGATCCCTACACCATGTATTTATATATATATATACTACAATTTCATTTCAACTAGGGCTACAACTGAAAAAAACAACTTAGCAGCGTCAAACATCTGTTACTTTCTGGTTCTATTGCGTTGCTTTCTTGCCATTCCAACAATGGATTGCGATGATTTGATCAACTAGATTGACCCGTTTAGTATTAGAGTTCCTCGAAAGGCTTCCTTTTGCCGTTTAGAGCTGTCACCGGTGCCTTTTGGTGTGAGTGTCAATGCTAGCGACCAACATCCATTGTGGTGCCATGGAGGGGCTAAGCATAGGAGATCAACCAAGACAAGATACCAACAATCACGCTACCCGCAATGGGCAATCACCCATGTACAAATAATGTTCCATCATGTTCCATTTAAATGCCATCTACGGGAAAGGGTCGTATTGCATCCATGCATCCATTGCCATGTTTGATTGCGAAAAGGCAAATTCCAAAGAGTTTGTGATGGGTCGAAGTCATCTCTGGGGACTCAAAACAATCGGATGTGTTTCCAAGCAAGAAAACTAAAGCCTTCCATTTGATTAAGGTTTGTCTGGGAAAAGTTGTAGGAATTGCGCGTGTTTGTAGATCTACCCTTTTTCAAACATACCCAAGGTGTTGACCCGCACTGAATTTGGATGGAAAAGTCAGATACCCTCGGCTAAACTGACAGTTTGCTATTGAAAATTGTCATTTATAATGGATTTTCCCATGAAAAATTGTGATTTTCCATAGTTATGTTAGTTTACCGGAGGGTAATTGGTACGATCATTTCACTCTGGAATTCCCTGAGCACTTTACCATAGCTGGTAGTTTTGGATGCTCATCCACCCATTCCTCTGGCAATAAGCCCACCGCCTTGATACGACCTGTCTCTTGGGAAGGCATAACCGTAACTCCTGGTGACTTTGGTGGCGAGCCGCCTGAAACTGGGGCCATGTCAACCATGGGAGGTTGCCCCCAAAATAGTGATAGAATACGATCACAAATTCAACCCCCAGTGAAATGACTGGGAGATTATTGGTTCTGGGGACCAATAGCCCATACGTCTAATCCAAAAACCGAAGAATGGGAATGTGAGTAATTTTCTCTTGGATTTTCCAGATTATTATCTTGTCTCTCTGATCAAACTCGTCTGCACTGATACTGATATCATCAGAGCCAAAGTGGCCTCAGATTCACATTTGGGTTGTTAGATGCCTTTCGGACTTTAGGATCCTTTAGGTACCCTTCCGAACCATTGGTTCTACCTACAATCATCCCATACGAGTAGTTATCGTGCTCAGGTCTTCTCCCATCATCATCTCATCATGGTTCAGTTATTATCCTATATACAATCATCCCAAAACGATCTCATCAAGATCATCCCAATAAATTTGTTTCCCATACCATTCACACAGGTCAGCCCAGTTCAAGCACAATTAAACCGGCTCCTGCACTAGAGGCCTGGCACCGACCAGCTTGCAACCCGGTAACCCGCAGTAAGGGGCCCCAAACGAAAGCTCGTATTTAACTAAGTTTATAATTGATATTATCGATGGTTAAGTCTATGCTGGTTAAGTTGAGTCGGTTTATAACCGATAACTAGGTAAATAACGAGGTCCGCTGGGGTTTATAATCGATATGTCTATATGTTGGATGTGTTTAGAAACAAGCGTATATACAATTGAAGGGGGGCTCCCTGTGTACATACATACATTATATATATATATAATTTATATATATATATATATGCATTGTGATGTACATTCACACTGTATATAATTACATGTGATATATAACAAAGAACTGCTACGTTCTGATTGGTTTGCAAGCGTGTGCTTCTGGTACTAAAGCAGCATCTAGTTGACAATGGGTTACAACACCACTGCATGGACCCAAACGAACGTGTCCATTTGAGTGTGTCCCAAAATGAGGTACACTCACAACATTATCCATGTCAATTGGAAAAAATGATGATCAATCAACCATCATCTGGATTTTTTTCAGGCAATGAGAAGCAGCTGCTGGTGGATCAGGTTCTTGTGACAGCTTAGTCTCTGGAAATCCATGGTTGTTTCCAGTTCGGAAATGATCTACACGGTGGAATTTCGATATGTATCTTAGCTTTCCGCTGGGTACGTATAGAGAGAGAGAGAGAAAACCAGAGTTGTCATAGTTTGCGATTTACCATCTGGTTATTTAACATAGCCATGGAAAATCCCCAAACTAAATGGAGGTTTCTAGCTGGGAAAATCATCCAAAATTAGCCAGCTATTCCATGGCTATGTTAAATAACCAGAGGGTACTTCCAATTCATGGCCAGTTGATGATCATTTCCCCTGTCTACGGCCTCTCATGGTTTACTGGCCACAACATGGACCATGTCCACGAGAGTACATTAAGATATCCAAATCGCGGGGGTATAAGACAACCGCGGCCAACACTGTGATATTTGGGTGTAACCAAGAGTGGTGGATATCCCAAAATTGCCATTTTAACATATTTTACTTTCAAGAGATCGAAGAAACATTATGAACCGTGAGATCTTGGGGCACCATATTTTCAGACAAACCCATATCAATCTGTGTTGATGACACATCCTACCTGATTCCCCTTGTTATGTACATAATGTATTCTCATGTTTATGGCTCACGGCTAGTTATCTAGTTTGTACGAACCATGGCACGTCTTTATGCGGGTCTAAATATTCACCCATCGACCCATTCATGGGGATGATTCTGCAAAACAGTAATGAAGGACGGTTTTAGATCTTAAACTCTGTCATGGCAATATTCCCCCATAAAAGAGGTTTTCCCATTAAACACATCATTGGATCATGTCAAATTAACCCTGGTTGATATCCCGCTTTGTTTTTCCATTGTTTGTCCGATCCCAAGTGTGACTCGTGAGACTTGTGATACCCATATTCCGAACAACAAAAGTAGAACCCACTTATGTCCAATACGAACATCATCTGCCAGGTCCTAAGGTCCCCAATGTTTCTGGGTTGCATCTTGTTTTTTTGTGTTGTTGAAAAAACATCTTGATAACACACTGCCAGGGGCAGCCAAAACCATGAAAAATACCTTAAGCGTTGAACAAACTCTCTTGAGAACACACTAGCCATGGATCCCAGCAAAGGAAGGGAACTGAACGCACCAAATGTTCGTCTGGCTCTTGAAACCTCTTCCATATAGAGTTGCCACACGGAAGATAGTTGGGACTCCTGGGGCTGTCATCGGATTCACTCCCAAACATCTCCTCCACCTCCCTCTGGAAATCAGCTGCATTCTGATCATGTGACGATGCTGCAGTGCCATCACGTGATGAGGACGATCTGAACATCGGGTGGGTGAATTTCCAACGCAGCAAAAACAATAGTGAATGACTAAGCACATACACTTTGCTTTCGTCACTAGATCCTATGAAAAATAACAAATTACTTTGCTTCGAGTGATCCCCACCACGATACTTTCTTTGGAATATAGTGTGATACAGATTTTGACATTCTTTTTCTGGCAAAACTTTATGGNCACCACGATACTTTCTTTGGAATATAGTGTGATACAGATTTTGACATTCTTTTTCTGGCAAAACTTTATGGCAGGGAAGAGGAGGAGAGGACAACTCTGGAGCTCGCCGCTGAGGTCCGGCGTTGCCCACTGGGATCGGGAGCTCGCGGTTGAGGTCCGGCGTTGCCCACTGGGATCTGGAGCTCGCGGTTGAGGTCCGGCGTCGCCCACTGGGATCGGGAGCTCGCGGTTGAGGTCCGGCGTTGCCCACTGGGCTCAGGAGCTCGCGGTTGAGGTCCGGCGTTGCCCACTGGGATCTGGAACTCGCGGTTGAGGTCCGGCGTTGCCCACTGAGATCTGGAGCTCGCGGTTGAGNCCCACTGGGATCTGGAACTCGCGGTTGAGGTCCGGCGTTGCCCACTGAGATCTGGAGCTCGCGGTTGAGGTCCGGCGTTGCCCACTGCGATCGGAAGCTTGCAGTTGAGGTCCGGCAGTGCCCACTGGGATCTGGCAGTCGCGATTGACGTCCGGCAGTGCCCACTGGGATCTGAAGCTGGCAGATGAGTCCGGCAGTGCCTACTGCGATCTGCAGCTGGCGACGAGGAAGCACGAGGAGTACGAGGAGGAGGAGGAAGAGGAGAAGGAGGAGGAGGACGTCCACCCCCCGTCAGCTGTGATAAAATCTAGTAACCCGCACCTGGCAGGTGGGGAATAATATATATATATATACATAAATCATCATAGACAATATATATATATATATATATATGTATATATATATATATGAATATGTCGATTCAATAGCCTGTGAATGTCATGGTGATTTTCCCCTCCATATTTTGTTTTTTGCTTGTCGGACATTTCAAGAACTGTGGCATGAACTTCTCTGTCGTATCGTTTGACTGAAAATAAGGTAGTCCTAATATACAACAGTTCAATCATCATGTTCCCACTGAACATGTGATATCATCTCATGTTTGACACAACCTTAAACAGCATATAGATGTCTAATATGGATTAATGTATTTACACGGGTCGATCCCATTGTATGCGTATATGTATATATATATATATGTATATTGTCATTCATTATACTTCAATATATCCTCATCATAAATATGCGTAGATATACATAATATGTACGCAGCACGCCATTCTTGTCATTAAATGGTGTTGTTTACGCAAGATTTTCAAGGGAAACCATCTCCAATTTTTTGCCCGCCACCTTCTCTGCTGCCTCGGCGCGACGTGTGGAGTCCTCATCAGGAGAATGGCAGTGCGTAAGCTCTTGGGAAAAAAGAGGGAGCGTCATCTAAAGCAGCTTTAGGCTTAAACAAATATAGTAATCCTTGTTGTTATTCCAAAACTTGGTCAAACAAGTATATATCGCTATACATGTTTCCTGATATTGAAACATGTCCCTAGCAAAACACAGGTGGCGTAACATTCTGAAATATAAAATAAACATAAATAAACCAGTAACAAACATGAGAAGAAATGAAAATCAAAAGAAACAAAAAATGGCACAGACTGAACATAGGCCAATTTGACCAAAATGAGTATAGTAGGTCACAACCATATCAGACCCTAGCTACAAATTCAATATACCCGGCTACATGTATATATAGATATGCAAATCAAAACAACCAACAATAGCGATATTCGGGTGTGTCTCAACTTGGGAATTTGCTCGAAGTTGTGGCAATTTTGACAAGGATACATATGCAAACAATCACTGGCTTCAGGGGTGGACCACGCTCAGACTGACAAACTGGTCTGAGAGGGACTCACCTGATGTTAGTGATGATGATGATGTCGGTATTTCGACATGATACACATTAGAACATTATACGCAAAAGCAACAATACTACAGCATGGGCATGTGCTTAATATACTCAAAAAAAAGTTGCATTTGGCATTGACAACAATGACAATGATCATTATCCTGAACAACATACTTCTTATATTTATGTCCATTCCCTTGCGTCATGATGATCTACTTAGATGTGCATCCCAGTGAGTAAGTGGTTTGTAGTTCGAATAGAATCCACTTGGAAACGGCTATATTCCGCATAAACTCGGGTGATAATATAAATATAGTCGGTCAATATCCACGTACTATAAATCCTAGGATTGGCTGAATAACGTGTAGATATATATATATATACACATATTTGATATAAAGCCCTGTTTTGGGATGTATTCATTTCCTTTCGAGTAGAGCAGCAGAGCGTTGGGGGGTCATAAAGTACCATAGTTTAAGACCGGATCAACATATCATAGTGTTTGTAGTATATTCTTGTATACATATGTATATTTATATAATTACAGTATATGTACTGTATATATGTGTGTCATCATGGACCACAGCACCATTTGTCTGTCAATTTACCATTATTTGATGATTCTTAAGATACATTTATAATATAAATATATGTATATAATCATATATACATGTCATGTACACACTCCAGTACCATCCATTGTAGTCCTAAACTATTCCAATTAAGCAACTATTTTCATTTGAGGCTATAAATACCATTGTAAATCATGATGTATGCCCATAATAAAACACATTGTTTATTGGCTATATCTATATATGTATTTTTAGTCCAGCATGTATCCTCTCGACAAACCTGTCCAAGAACATCCCGCAGGTAGAGTCCTCTTTCGCTTGACCTATCGTACATGTGACCCCTCACATTCAAGGGAGGAAGTCGTCAGATGATGACTGAGAAATTGACTACGAAAATGGGTACATGATGGGTAGAAAGTTATGATTTTAGCAGCAGAAATGGTGGTTTAAGCGACAAAAATCTGGGTTGATACTCGACTTATGGCAACCTAAGCAACACAAATTGGGATTTAACATGATTTAACCAACAGAGATTGCGGTATAGTGGGATATATTGCGATATAATTTGTACTTTTGTATGTTTGCCTAACAACATCTAAACACCAAACTTGCACCAAGGAGTGTCATATATCTTAAACTAAATCACAGAAATGCTGAAAGGTACAACCTTAAAAACTGTTTGCACCACCCAACACGGTTCAAATGTTGCATGATACTTGGACCTGTCATACTGAATACATACTATACTGTATCAAGGAAAAAACAATCCTTTCATGAAGGCGACCACCAGCAGTCAACAGTTGGCTCATACGACCTTATAGATATGTCCAACACAACTCCCAGTTGACCCAACTTCAAAGCAGACCCAACTTATCTAAATCTATGTATAACAATCCGGAAGTATTAGTAGATAGAATATGTTAATTTTCAAAAAATAATCTCATTTTAGCGAAGATCTTTAAACTTTCCATATTCCACTCCAGGATGACCATAATCCATCATAATCCTATATTTATCTAGGTGGCCCTTCTTTTGGATGTTCCGTGAGAAGCTCCGAGTGGGTCCGTCTCAAAATGGGGTCTACAGCGAACCTGCAAATTTCGAGACAACTCCAAACATAATTGAACATTTCGAGGATATAACAACCCACTAGCCACTTACAAAAAGGCCACCCCCCCCCAGTTATAAGTTGCCTTAGTTAAACCATGTCAAACCTTTCTAGTTGGATATATTCACCAAAAGCTAACACTTATTGGACATATAAACCAACAAAGACTTATCATACATCAACCATAAATCCACATTTTGTGGTGGTTAAATCCCAAAATTTGGGTCGTTCCACATTTCCACTATCTCCCATAATTTACCCATGATCATTCCACTCTTCTCCCATTACCCTCTGGTGAACTAACAGTTTGCGAACTGGAAAATGGCCATAGAAAGTTCCTGGATTTTCCCATGAATAGCATGGTGATTTTCCATAGTTATGGAACAGTTTACCAGAGGGTATTTCTCCATGTCTGCTGGTTAAATCCATGATTTGGGGTTCTCCATATCCCCATCCTTTCAGCCGCTCCCAGCCACCTCCCATGCGACGTTCCAATGCAGCCAGCCGCGCCTGGAAATGTGTGGGCAAACTCTTGAAGTAAGTATGTTTATGATAGGTATGATAGCATAAAAGTATAACTATGTTTTAACTGGGGTTGATAACATTGCTGGTCTGAGGTTGTCCTTTAAATTTTCAGACGATCCAAAAAACATGTAACACAACAGTATATAACACATCCTGCTCTTTGTTGGTTTTTTTCAAAGCTCACCCTGCCATTGGGATGAAACCTGAATTCTGCACTGGGTTTGTATCTCTGTTTCTTGTCTGCAATGACATATCTCAGTTACATTCAGTTACACGGCTATATGGCTTGGACTTAACCATTTCCATCCATTTCCTGCAAGCGAAGTTCAGGGATTATCCCAGGTACTGGATTTGATTTAGCAACAAGAAACACAGAAACATCTTGGGACCCAGTGATGGTAAGCTGGATTTGGAGCATCCATGGATTCGGTTTCGGCCTGGTTTCTCCAACAGCTGTGGCAATGTTTGCAAAGTGAGAAACCCAATGCCATAAACCTACCAATTGGAGGTGATAGAAATCTCAGCCGTAAGAATGGTGATATTAGGAGTGATTTAGACATTGGGTTTACCACATTGCTCATTCACCACCTTGAAGCACTGTAAAGTGACCGGTGAGCGTACAGCAATATTATGTAATATTATGATTATCTATGATTATCTAAATATTGCAATATTTGTTGAACAATTGCCTGTTATTACATATCATTATCTATTCTTGCAATCAATTATCGTCTATTAAATAACATTAAATGTGAAAGATACTATTCGATAGATATACCCTCTGGTAATCATGGAAAATGGCCATAGAAATAGTGGATCTTCCCCTGAAAAATGGTGATCTTCCATAGCTTCCCAATGGGTTTTCTGCCTCTCGCGCGGCTTTCTGCTCCTCCGGCGTGCTGGTGGCACCTGGGCCCCAGGAAGCACGGGAAGAGCATGGGATGTAGCAAGAGAAATGGGGAGAATGTATGAAAAATGGGAATTGGACCAACAAACATGTGGATTTCACATGATTTTAGCAGATTTTAGCATGAAACATTGAGATTGACATGTGCTTTCTGGTCGCTAAGCTGGTTTATAGATGTTTATGGGAAAGTTTATGGCTCATATACTCATGATGGGGGAGTATCAAACCATTTATTTCATGATATAACGGAATATGAAGTAAAGGAATGTAAAGGATAATAAATACTTGGAGGATCATCCCACCAAGTAAGTGGCTAGTAGTTATAGCTAGCTCACCGATGGATACATAGAATAACCCTATAAGGAACTTACCAACCAGGGTTATTAAGTACAAGGTGATGCCCCTGCTATAGTGAGCTGGGTTGGTTTAGTTCACCCACTTTTCACAGTTGAGTTTGTGGTAAACACATAGTTGATGGCGGAGTGAGACTGAACCCAAAAAACATCACTGGGGGGACACGACATAGTTCTCCCATTTTCTATTTCTATCCATCAGAACTCATTGGAACTATCATGTAGTTCGGAAACTCTTGGTAGCTCCTTGAGTCCTAATAGGAAATATGGATATCTTAGCTCTGGCTCCCATCGTTCCTATCACCGTTCCCTCCTAACAACCGGATTCGGCTGGCGAACCCCATCCAAAAACCCCTTCCAAAAGAGAGATCCAAAGTCTGTTGCAAAGAAAATCAAAATACCCTCTGATTGATGATTCATGGTGATTTACCTATTGAATATGGTGGTTTTCCATAGCTATGTTAAATAACCAGAGGGTAAATCCAATCCAAACAGATCCAAACAGACCCCCAAAACCGCCTGTGCTTTGCCCGCCAGTGGTTGGAAAGGATGGAGCGCTAGGTGCTCCCAACACCTGCATGGCGGAATGGACGCTGCAGTCCTCAGGCCTTGGGAAAACTATTTATGGGAAAAAAACAACAGAAATAGGGATTGAACCAAGAAAAAATAGTGATTTAGTGGAATATGATGGGGATATGATGGGGATATATACATTGTAAAATGGGATTTGACTAACGGAAATTGGGGATGTGATGCAGAAATCATGGGGTCTGATGGAATACAGCAAAGAATGGAATATAATGGAAAGCTGGAAAATCCCTGCGTAATGGATGTTTGAATGGAACAAGTCATCTAGAAATGGATGCTTTTCCAGCAAGCCATGTTTGATTACCACAGAATAACCAACACAAATGGGGATTTTATCAAGAAAATATGTGATTTAGTGAAATATAATGTAGTTATTATGGGGATATACTGTATTGAAAATTATTGAAACACAATGATGAATACTGGAAAACCCCCGTGGTTGGAATGATTTCCTTCCCTATTCAACTCATTAAACTAACAATGCAACCAGGAATGCAATGACAAAACTTGGAATATGATCCATCTTGTGGACATAGCATGATAGAAGTTCAATCTTAGAAAACTACATCAACAGTCAACCTCCTAAAAAAAAACACAAATTGAATGTATCTGGATGCAAGACCCATACTTCCAGCATCAGATTTACAGGCCTTGGCAGGCCAATGACCTCAATTTCAAAAACATGCCCAGACTCAATGGGGTACACATGTTATCTAACCAAAATTGTGTAAATGATACTGAATAGCCACTGGTTGATGGTTTCAACATGTTTCGAGGGATATAAATCAAGGATATATAATATACCGGGGATAGAAGCAATATACAACACAACCATAAGGAATATGGGGGAGATCATGGGAACTAGAACATGGGTGCTGTGGGTACAGGACATGCATATTTGTCATTGGGGACTACCATTCCCCAGACATCCCAACTAACGAAGTTTTGGCGACCAACAAAAGTCTGGGCACCCAACATGACCAGTGTCACTTCGCCAAGCTTATATTAATTGTGTCACTTCCAAGCGGTTTCCCACATATCCGTCCTTGTATCTATGGTGAGAACGGCCCATGAAGTATGCCGTCAAATTTGGACTTCAACCGGACTTTACCTGCAAAAACAACAAAGTGTTGACTCGATTCTGATGAGTTTCGCCTCCACAGCACGGGGATCATAATTATCAAGCAAATACGAAGTTGACTGAAGCCAAGGATGATCTGACATGAGCCCCCAGTTATAAGATGTTCTAAGTTGGTTTATTAGCCATAGTTATCTCCCGCATACACCCTAGTTAGTGAAGTTAGAACATGTTACATTCCAACTTTGCTAACGGGCAGCGGCACTGGGGTCCCCGGGGCCCAAAATCGTCGGCTCGGGGAAAAAAGGCGCCTGCCCACCATCGTCTGGAAACATAGGACCAGGCCCCCATTTCCTGCTCCGCAGTGGGGAAATGCTGGAAACTAATTGCAGGGGAAAAACTGGAGGAGAATTTACTGGAATTACCCTCCAGTAGAGACTGAAAATCAATGAAAATCACCCATTTTTAGCCCCAGAAAGAAACAACCTTATGGGCTATGAACCCGCGTCAACCCCTTCCAGTAAATCACAGTAAACCCCTAAAAGTAGTGCTGCAGATTGAGCTTTGCTTGGAGCACCCAAGCACTTAACTTTTCATGAATTCTAGAATTCCATCACTAGTCATATCAACACCAAACATGGGATACACGAGTTATAAACGATGCACAACTCACCAAGTTGAATGTCTCCTTCTGTTAGTCAAAAACAAAGCAAGGAGCAAGCAGCAAACCCAACCTCCTTTTTGGGGGATAGCCTGCAGTGATCTATCCAATGGTCAAGCTAACGATGGAGACATGGGGGTTCATGAAGAGAATACGAAGGATTCAGTTGTCAGTAAGATGGGTAACCAGATAATAACAGATATCCCCAAGTTGGGGATTTTTAGATACTTTAGACTATACAATCTATACCTGGATTGGTTACCAAAACCGCGGAGAGAATTATGACTAGACTTCTGGCTGATCGGGTAAGTGCGAATGATGGTATCATCGCAGTTGGATTTGCCTGGCCAAAACACCTGGCGGTGAAGAGTTTCATTCATGTTGAAAAAAACATCTATCAGCATGAACATGATTTGAATTTGTAATAAAATGTGTGGACATATTTGGTAAGAAAACCATAATGGATGAATCATTATATTCTATATATAACACATATTTTGAATATCTTCACTTTCAGATCTTGTTGCCTGTTGTATTGTTTACTTTAAAGATCCTTAAAGAGCGTCATGAGTACCACTACCCTTGGCCCCCACAGCATTGGCAGGCTGTCCCTCCAAAGCTACCACTTCCAGTTCCACCTATGGTCGATGAACCATCGGAAAGGTGCTGAAAAGAGCTGGGTCTGTCTGAAAATGCAGAATTTCCGGAACAACTGCAATGTTTAAAGGGAATATGATGCTTCACAACTGGATTTTGGGGTAGGTATACCCTACTTTCAGAGAAACTGACGTTTTAACATGGCTCGATCCTGCCTTGGTTGTCGGGGATCATGGTGACAACTTCCCTACACATGGGTCAACTGTGTTCTATCTTGCTATTGTCTTCGGCCTCTTTGTGTGTGGGGGTGCCATAGCTACTCAGGATCTATATAACTTATATCCCTGGTTTTGTTAGTGGGATAAGTAGGGTTACTCCACTTATAACTATGGTTATAACATGTTATAACCTACTCACCAAAGTAGCATGAGCCAAGTAGTGAATACTGCACATCATTCTACCAATCATCCTGACTGAGGAGCAGTCTCTGACATACCGTGGAAAATCGATGTGACTGCCTGAAAAATAACATGTTTCTTTTGTATATACAGTAGGAAATCAAATCTACAAATCTTCGTTGAACTAATTCGAAAATTTCAAAATTTCGGATACACCGGGGCCCGGAGTCATTTGGCAATTTAGTCGCAGTGATGCGTCAATAACAATTAAGACAGTGCTAGCAGGTCGCAGCATTTCACACCAAAATTGGAATCAATCCGTGAGATGGTCCTGCTGGTTCCCCTTCCCAGCCATCATCTGGTCGGCCATGATGCCACAATATGCCACACATCCATAGCCAAATCACTGCATGGGCACTTCCTACCCAAGTGTAACATGGAACTCACAAACATCTCCAAAAAGTGGGTTCAAAATGGTTCAAAGATGATGTGGGTCCAATGTTCCTAAGGTCATCAATGGCCAAAGAGACAATATTTTTCTATCACTTCCAGTCAGTCTTAAACCATCCAATTATCTGGATGCATCCTCTTTTGCTGCTTGTAGTACTGTACAAAGTTCACTGGTCAAACCCCATTCTTCTCACAGAATTAAGTTCAATTTTTCTTGGCAAAGATCTCCGCTTTCAATTTCCACTACACCCAATTATTCCCTATCCCTAAGTGTCCTTTAAAATCCTTTAAAATTCACTAAAACCGCCAGAATGCCACGGGCCTTTGCCGAAGCCGCCTTTGCCGAAGCCCTTTCCGAAGCCCTTGGGCAGACCACCCTTGCCGAAGCCTTTGGACCAGGGGTCACCTCGGTGATGTGAAAGACCCGAGAGATTTGAATCTCTATGACCTTCAACCAATACGGATTGAACCCATCGGAATTGCGGTATGAACTGGGAAAAAAACGCAGCTATGTTTTAATCAATACTGTGATTGATTGGTCAACATAAAATTTGGCACATGATCATAGCTGAAGAAAGGGAACCATTCTGCAGCGATTCGATGGATGCCGAAGTGATGCTACGAAAGGATGAAGGCACGTGTTTTAAGCTTGTCAAGGGATCATTCCCGATCATTCTCCATCATTTATGGGGCTTGGAGTCTGAATTTCACGCCAAAAGAAATGCAACTCGTTGGTTCAACTGCAACGCTGAACAGGACTAGCAGGGCCATCTCCATCCGCTTCTGGGAGAAGGAAATGAAAAGACGTGAGAAGCTGTACGACTGTGCGAGTCCATCCGCACACCCCAAAGCTAAGGTGTAGCCACCTGCGATCATATCCGAAGGGATGGAATACTCCTTCCTCAGCACCTCCACGGATGTCCTGTTCCAGCTACTGATACTGCAACGCTCCACTAGGAACACCCCTGAAATCCAAGGGGCTCCCAGAAATGGCGAGCCGTCAAGCAGAAGATAATTGTTCTTGAACTTTCCATGGCAAAACTCAGCACAGGTATGCCCTCTGCTAATTTAACGTAGCGAACTGGAAAATCATCATTCTTAATAAGCAACATAACACATCTATAAATGGGCCATTCTCCATAGCTATGTTAGGTTTCCAGGGGGTAAATCAGGTGCACTGAATACCTACCCTAAACAGGTGTTCAATTTCGAGCGGATTGAGGTTGCAGTTCTGGGCCCTACTTGCAACAAATGGTCGTCAGAGCGCTGAGTCGCAACACAACCCACAGCTATCCCAAAATTGGCTGAAGAAAAGGCGGTACGTTCAAGTCTAAATGTCATTTGAATATGGTGGTTGAGTGGAATCAAAAAGTGAATATCATTGAATAGTCCATATTTGATGACCAAAGCTACAGTTCCTTTTTTGAAGTTTCCTTGGACAATCTCAGGGTGTGGCTGTCATCATCATCGTCGTCGTCATCGCCACCATCATCGTCGCCGTCCCCGTCATCATCGTCATCATCCTGCGAGTTGTGAGAAGCACAGGGTGATGCCCCCCAGTTTGAAGGAGGTTCATAACCCCATTAATCTACCCTCCGGTAATCAAACGTGGCAATTGGAAACTCCCTATGAAACGGAGGTTTCAATGGGAAAATCCCCTATATATGGTGGATTTTCCATTGCCACGTTTGATTACCAGAGGGTATATATATATATACACCATATGGTCAAGCTAGTTGTCAAACAACTTAGCGAAGTATGGGACATCAGCTTGTGGATAATTGAGTCACTGGGAAGCTGGAGATGTTCTTTCCTCCCTTTGCTTGCCTGCACTGGACTGCTTTTAGAGAAAATCTATAATGCAAACATCTGCAAACCCGGGTTTGAGAAATTCAATATAGAAGTTTCCTGGAAAATTATTGGATGGATAAATCGATAAGATCCCATGTTTTTCTTGGTTGAAAATAACAGTTCTGTTGGTATTCGACCCTCAACAAAAAATGCCTTTTATTTCAATGTTGGGGAAGTTTCTCAACTACTTGGTTGCTCCAGCTCGTAAGGTAATAACACGTACTCACACACCAATAGTACAAACCAAGTATACATGGCATAAATCCCAGCCAGGATTGGTTGATGTTATTTAACCTTATATACAGGCATAAGATGTCCATGTATCCAGTATAGCGTATGCAATTGAGGAAATGATTTCCTCATTGGAGCTGCATAGGCACCTAGCAGCATAGGAAAATACGGATGTGAACATTGTATCCCTACCTGCATAGATATCATCCCAGATGTACTCCGGACCGAGCATCTCCAATTCAAAGCATTTGTCCAGAGGTCCCTGCCCTTGGGGATGTTGGAAGGCAACTGCTGTTCTGATCCCCTCCAGAAGTACAGCTTTCTTCTCCTCAAGCAGGTCCTGAAATGCTAAGATGACCTGTGGCACTTGGGAGCACAGATGTCCGGAAAGGTTCGGAAGTGGACAGCCAATATTTTGGCCGATGATGTCTCACATGAACCCAAACACGACCATATCCTGCAAATCACCATTGCACACCCCTTGGTTGGGGTTAGTTACATGTGAAAGTTAGGGGTGTAGTGTCTGCGCTTGATCCTGCCCAGACCCATATCACCTCGATTTCTGGGGTCAAGGATCTCTGCATCTATGCAAGTCTTGCCCGCTGTTTGGAGGTACTCAACCATCTCATAGACATACCAAACTTAGGGCCACATGTCAAGTATTCAGTATTCCTCAATACAAATGGCTCAAGAATCAAGACCAGAGAAGCCCATTCAACCAACAAACCAATTAACGCAGGTTTGTCCGAAATTAGGGGACACCCCAATGTATGGCAAATTTAGTCATCAATTTCGGGGGTACCCTGTTTTTTGGGAGAATAACATGCTTTCTTTCCAGAATTTCAACAAGTCTGCTGTGCTCTGAGACTCTCTGAGCCGTTGAGACTGACTACCAACATCTAATCGTCTTGGGTCGCATTCTAATTTTTGGCAGGTTGAAACCTCATTTTGGTGAGCTTAGAATCCACAGACTCCATGGTACACCTTGGAATCTTAGCCCCTGACCCAGTGGGAAATCCTGGTCGTCTTGTTAGGGAGTCACTTGAAATCTCCATTCAGTTCCTCCAAAAATTCGATGGGAAGCGAATCTACCATCCAGCAAATCAACATAGATATAACCAAAAGATCATTTTGTTCAGGAAACCAGGGGGTTTTCCACATCCTGATTGGTGCAAGGTAGTGCCCCCATCAAACAATAGACAGATCTCCATAGCTACGAGAATTCTAAACCAACTTATAACCATGGGCACCAGTGGGCACCACCTTGTCTAACTGGAGCATCGTTAAACCGCTGATGATCTCACCAGTGCTTCATCGAAATCCGTGTCCGGCTCGGCAGGTGCATCTGCTTCCGCTCCGATGTCATCCTGGCAGCGGCAAACAGTTTGGGCCTACCATTCGGTAAACATGGCAAAGGACAATCGCCTATGAAATGTCTAAATGGCTTTGTCTGACAAATTTGGGGGCACCCATAGTTAAACTAACCATTTGGGGGATAAGCCATATTGAACTATTGAACTAACCATAGTTAATCATCATTTTCCCCAATAAGCCATAGTTCATCAACATTTTCCCTATTGAACTCACCAAAAATGGGGGATAAGCCATATTTTCAGACACACCCAAATGGGAACGGCATCGAAAAAAATGGAGAAAGATAACGTCCATGGCCATGTTGGATTACAGGAGGGGTATCATGAACTCTGAGGCGGGTCACCGCTTTAAAAATGGAATCGTGACACACATCCGACTGCAGATCTATCCAATCCATGGATAGCTCCCACTTAAACCTAGTGGACCTAATTCTCAAAGAACTTACATTTCGAGAGGGACCCACTTTTGTAGGCATCCAATCCCACAGCTATACTGTGATTGCGGATTCCAAAATTAAAATCTCACCTCTTTAGGAAGAGACCTTCCTGTTTTTACCAGCACCAAGAACATCACCCATCTATACATGAAATATTCAACCCCCTATGAATGGGTGATCCCTGATCATGATGTAAATGGATGAATCTAGGTAAATATTCCAACTATTTTTTTTTGTACCCTCCACTTTACCCACACATTGCAGCAGAATATCCATCCCTGAAACTATCGGTTTTTCCAGCCAGCCAGGTTGGATTGTCATCCCAGCATTGATTAGAAGTCCTAAATAAAAATGTCATGATAATTGCCTGTTTGCGGTGGTATACCACCACCTTTCTATAGGCTATAGGTATTGTATGATCCAACCTTTGACTGCACACATTGTCAAAAAGAATTCTGATCTGTGATCAGGTGACAAGTTGCAGCAAACCAGAATATGGTCAGTTGCTTCTATGGACATTCTCTCACAGAGGTCGAAATTGTTTACATTAGATTAATATCCCCACAATGGATCAATCATCGTTTGTTCAATATTGAAAGCAACCGCAGGTTTGACCTATATCAAAATGTATCTGCCAACCAGTCTTAATTGAACTGTGATGGTCAGAGGGAGTTGTAGTACGGGTTTTACACCTATTTTCGTGGTTTAAAAAAAAAAAACATGTGTTCTTCTGTTCTTCAGTGTTCTGCTGATATTTTCCAAGGAAACAACAAATCCTCTGGAAATCAAAAATTGGACGGCAAAATCAGCAAACCATGCACCAACCTCTGCATTTGTGGAATTGAAATCCGAGGACCAAAGAAACAGTCTCCCAAACCGATCTTGCATAAGGCTTCGCAGTCGCGCTGTGTATCAATCCCTAGTATGAAACCAGTCAGTGCAATGTGGAGGTTGAACTGCCTGGGCAAATCTAATGTTGGCAGATGAATTCCTAAGTTTTTGAAAATTAATTTTCCGCTATTTTTGGTTGTAAATGTCCGTTTCTTCAACATGAAATCAACATTTGTTCAAAGTGAAATTGCATTTTTCCACGTCAACAATATTGTGGATTTCCAACTTCTTCAAGTAAAATCCAATGAGTGTCTCAGGTTTCATATGTTTCATACCGTGCATTTCCCTTGTTCATATGGAATCCGAAACAAGCCGGATTCATGTGTTCCTGGATATTTTTGGTGTTCATAAGTGTTCATTATGAGATTCCAATTAAATTTACAGTTAAACATATATAATCCCATAATTTCCCAACACCCCAACAACCGGCCACCTCCGAAGCTGGGACGTCCATGGCAGCTGGGTCCTGAGTTTGTGAAAAGCGTTTGATGGTACATAAGCAACCAATCCATGGGGATATGTATGGTTTATTTATGTTTATTCATGAGATATGTATGGGGTATTACCGGGATTCATGGGATATCTACACGATATCAATGGGATGTAATTTGATAAAATTTACATACATTTCATAAACCACCCATTTGGGAATTGTTGAAATCCATTGAAATTCCCCCTATACAACTAGACGACGGATGGCCCGAGAGCGAAGAGAAGTATAGTGAGATATGTAATTGTGTAGATCGTATAACATGAAATATATAGAGAGAAATAGAAGAAGAAGTCTCAAAGAAAGAAGATGTCAATAAATAAGGCGCAAATAAAAAGAGATTGAGGAGTA